>CAUYON010144839.1:0-36883 GCA_963573935.1 Arctocebus calabarensis
TCTTTCTTTAAGGCTGCATAGTATTCCATGGTATACATGTACCACAATTTATTAATCCATTCGTGGGTCGATGGGCATTTGAGCTTCTTCCACGACTTAGCAATTATGAATTGGGCTGCAATAAACATTCTGGTACAAATATTTTTATTATGATGTGATTTTTGGTCTTCAGGATATATACCCAATAAAGGGATTATAGGATCGAATGGCAGATCTATTTTTAGATCTCTAAGTAGTCTCCAAATATCTTTCCAGAAGGAATGTACTAGTTTGCATTCCCACCAACAGTGTAGAAGTGTTCCCCTTTCTCCACATCTACGCCAACATCTCTGGTTTTGGGATTTTGTTATGTGGGCTAATCTTACTGGGGTTAGATGATATCTCAAAGTAGTTTTGATTTGTGTATGGTGGCTTTTAATGCGAAAACATTTTCCCCTGGAGCCCCAGCGTTGACTTAAATTATTCAAAATTAATGTTAAACTTAAATTAATATTATTTAAGCAGCACAAACATAAAACTACCTATAAATGCCTTATGCTTATAGCTCTTATACAGCTGCAAAGCTAAAACAAATATATAAATTAAATGCAAACAGACCTACAAAACTAATAAAATCCAAATTAGCAACATTAATTTAATGTGATGGATGATGCTCCTTGGCAGAAACTAAATCACTGCTTATAAACTGCAGCAAGCACTGACTGCCGACACGGGGTTCTTTTGAGTTAGATGTTCCTAGCTGACAGTTTGCTGAGTGAAAACCCTGTCCCGGCACCATTTTCTCTCTCCTTGGTGATGTTTTTGACCTTCACCTTTGACCTTCATTGCTGATGTGTTAAGATCGCTCTTTCCCACTAGCTCAAGACAATTCAGGTTTCACTGCTTGGTGCCAAGGAGGTTACCAACACACCACAAGTGCTCAAGTGTGCAGTAGGTGATGCAGAAAATACATAGAAGAATTTAGAAGAGGCTACCTTTGAAATTAAAATGTAAAAGCGTTAAAATAAAAAGTTTCAGGCTAGGAGTGGTAGCTCACACCTGTAATCCTAGAATTACAGAGAGGGTGAGGCAGGTGGATTGTTTGAGCTCAGGAGTCGGAGACCAGCCTTAGCAAAAGCAAGATCCCGTCTCTGCTAAAAACAGAAAAAATAGCTGAGTGTTGTGGCTGGTGCCTGTAGTCCCAGCTACTTGGAAGGCTGAGGCAGGGAGATTGCTTGAGCCCAAGAGTTTGAGGTTGCTGTGAGCTATGATGCCACCGCACTCTACAGAGCGTGACAAAGTGAGACTCTGTCTCAAAAAACACATAAAGGAAAACTAAATAAATAAAAAAAGTTTCAGAGGAAACTCACAAACCTGCAAGGATATGTCCATGTCAAATGTCTGGGACGAGACTTGGATTAGTGGTTTAGGTTAGTGGGTTCTAGGGGTATCCATTTATTTCTTGATTTCTTCACTTATGAAATGAAGATCCCTGCCCTGCCTAAGGCACAAGCCTGTTGTGAGGAACATTAAAGTGGAATACCTAACATTGCATTGAAAAGCATAAATCCAAGGTGGTGATTTCCAGCCCGCATTGTGTCTCCCTCCACCTTCAAACTCTGCGAATCTGTGTGTTGAAGTTCCAACCCCTAGGGCACTTAATGTGACTATTTGGAGCTAGGACCTTTAAAGAGGTAAGTGAAGTAAAATGAGGCCATGTGAGGAGAACTGGTGTCCTTATCAGCAGAGGAGTAATAGCAGGACACAGATGTGCACGGGGAAGACTGAGTGAAGACACAGGGCGGAGACGACGTCTTCAAGACAAGCAGAGGAGCTTCGGAGGAAGTCAGCCTTGCTGACATCTGGAAATGAATTTCTGTTGTTTAAACCAGCCGGGCTGTGGTACTTTGTGATGACAACCCTAGCAAACTAATGAAGTGGTAAAACTGGCAAGTTTTGAAGGCTGGAGAATTGATGAGTAGAATATCTAGGTTGTGAGGCTAGCAGAGTTGTTTCCCCATCCCCTGGGGCAGTAATTTTACCATCCTGATTTACTGTTGAGATGGGGAGATTTGCAGGTGCTCCGTCTTGTCACTCTGGCAGACATGTGGCGTGCCCGTCCCAACGTCATTGGCAAATTAGGCTGTTAGGTACCCCAGACCTATTACTGGTGAGTAAGGCAGCCTGGGCAACTTGCTCCCTGAGTATATGGTGACTTACTGATTCTTTAAGTCTGCTCGCAAGCCTCATATCATTCATTCATGCATGCTTGCCTGCATTTATTCAATACTTCTCTTTCTACTCTGAGACATGCACTATAATGAGTAAATGCTACAGTCACAATGGTGAATGAGGCCCACAGAGGTCCTGTCCTCATGGAGATTGACATCATGAGTCTCAACTTGAAATGACTTAAGCAATAAAGAGATTTGTTCTTTCCCCTAACAAGAAATCCAGAGATAGGGCAGTAAGGCTCACTCCCCATCTTCTTAGCTGTTCTTCAGATGTGTGTGGTCATGTGATATAGCTCAGGTCATTGAGCCATAAACGAAACTGCTCTGGGGTTCCTGGAACAACTTTTACACAACTCTGTCTCTTTCCCTATCTTTGTTCCTGGACTGGGATGAGATGGTTGGAGATATAGCAGCCATATTGTGACCTGGAGGCAAAAGCTATGTTATGGATGGGATTGACCATGTCTATTTACTCCTCTCTTCTTGTAAGGGGATTATATGCTCTCCTTTTGCCACACAGCTTTCAAAGCTGCTCTGTAGAAGGCGCATACGCCCCTTTACAGTGTCAGACTTAGGCTGTGTGCATATATGACTACATGCTGGAGGCAGCCACACCCTCTGGGATAAGCATCCTGTTGTCCTTCATCCACTTTTAAGGAACAAGCCTGGCTTACTCTCCATCTTTGAAAGGAATTAAATCCAAGAAGGGGTTATGGTCTAGGTTAAAATGTCAACTCTTCTACTTTTTGTATTGTGTGACCATGGGCAAATCAATATATCTCATTGCTATATCTTTGTTCTTCTTTAAAATGGGGTTAATAAAGCTTGTCTGGATATCATGATGTGCTTGGGGCATGGAGTGCCTATTTAGGGAGCCATGTTTTTTAATCAGTACATAATACTGTTTGTACATATTTATGGAGTACACATAATATTTTTTACATCTCTGCCTGAGATGTGTAATAATCAAGTTAGGGTATCCGTCACCTCTTGTATGTATTGGGACTATTTCGTGTCCTCTCTTCTGGCTGTTTTATGATACACAGCACATTGTTGTCCCTACTCTGCTGTCGGACATCAGCTCTTATTCCCTCTCTCTGTGTGTTTATACCCATTCACCTGCCTCTCTCATCCCCACACCCACCCCTCTACTCACAACCTTCCCTGCTCCAGGTAACTATTATTCTATCCTCTGCTTCTGTGAGATAATTTGTTTTTTAGCTCCCATGTGTGAGTGAGAACATGATATTTGTCTTTCTGTACCTGCCTTATTTCACACAACACAATGGCCTCCATTTCTAGCCATGTGGTTGCACATGACAGGAGTCCACTCTTTTGCATGGCCATATAGTGTCCTCTTGTGTTATGTGGAACATTTTCTTTGTCCATTCGCCCATTAATGGACGCTTAGGCAGATCCATGTATCAGTAAACACGGGGGGCAGGTGTCCCTGCGATGTGCTACTTCCCTTTCCTTTGGTTAAATGCCCGGTAGAGGGAAGGAGAGCTGGATCATATGGTACTTCTATTTTTACTTTGTTGAGAAATCTTCATGCTATTTTCCATAACATTTTCCCTTCTCATTGACTCCAAGGCGGGCATAGGATTGGGGTGGGGGGGGGACAGGAAACTGCAGGGTCTCCTAGAAGATGAAGTGTTCCTGGGGCAGTGCTGAGGGGCCAGCGGACAGTAGACCAGGGAGAGGGTTATGACCCCTCAGCACCCCTCCCCCAACCCTCCCGTGCCTCCTCTTGGTCCAGGACAACATAAATGGTCTTGAAAGGTGCTGCTCGCTTAAAAGCAGAGGTTGTACACACACCTCAAAAACGCTGCCATTTGCAGTTGAAAGGGTTTGAGGTGGAGAAAGTGCGGAATTCCTTCTGCCAGCCTCACAGGAAGTGCAAAGATACACTCTGGGAGAAACTATTTAAAGAGAAGGAAATGCGAGACCGGAGATCACTTAGAGCCCAAACAAAGCCGAGCTTTGCGGCTTCCTGAGAATCTGCGCTGCACCTGCCAGCCAGAATAACTCAACAGAGTACAGGTCCGTGTCTGTGGCCTGTTACTGGAGATGACCCGCACGCTGAGATTTCTACCCCCACCTCCCACATTACACCATTATTCTCTTGGGTCAAGCTCTGTCCTCAATAAATTCTTCTTTTAAAACTCTGTAGGGTGGGGGCAAACACAGTACATAACTTTAAAATCTCTGAATTTCACATTGGATTGGAGAGCTGGCCCTCTGGGATTTCTTGGAACATGGGGCTCAGGAACCCTAAGGTGGGACTAGGAACAAGGGGGTGCTTTATCTTTAGCAAAGCCTCTCTTCTCTTCGTAAAAGCATCCTGTCTTGTAGCTGCTCTGCTTGGTATGTCCTGGTTCCCATCTCTCTGCCCCAGGACCTTTGCACATGCTGTCCTACCCGCCAAGCATCCTCCTCCTCAATCAATCAATCCCCATTCACCATTCAGATTTCAGTGCTTGTGCCACTTCCTCAGAGAGCCTTCCTTCATTCCTAGTCCCCAAAGTACCAGACTATACATTCCCCTCATACCCACTGGGGGCACTGCTAACAAACACCATATCTTATCAGTCATCTTAAAGTTCTTTGTATGACTATTTGATTAATGTCTGTCTTCTTTGACAAAGTTTAACATTTATTAGGACAAGGAATTTATTCTTTTTCAGGACTATTGCCCTGGTACCTAACATGGGGGTCCTCAGTAATGTGTTGACTAAATAAATGAAAAGAAGGTCAGAATGTTCCTGGTGAAGAATGGCTTATCAGGGAACATGTTTAAGGCAGCTCAGGAATTTCGGCTGGTCACTATCCCTCAGATATGGTCAATACCGTCCACAACCT
Source organism: Arctocebus calabarensis (assembly GCA_963573935.1). NCBI lineage: Eukaryota > Metazoa > Chordata > Mammalia > Primates > Lorisidae > Arctocebus > Arctocebus calabarensis. The sequence goes on from CAUYON010144839.1 coordinate 5,076, forward strand.
AGCCTTTGCCTCAAGGTCACAAAATGGCTGCTATATCTCCAACCATCTCATCCCAGTCCAGGAATAAAGATGTGGAAAGAGACAGAGTTGTGTGAAAGTTGTTCCAGGAACACCAGAGCAGTTTCATTTATGGCTCAATGACCTGCGCTATATCATATTACCACACACATCTGAAGAATGGCTAACAGTTGAACAGACATTGGGATTAATAACCACACCTAACATTTATTCATGCTTCTAAGAGTTTTTTGAAAATAACCTCATTTATTTTATACAACCAATCTATGAGGTGGGTGCTATTATAGCATTGATGTGATGGTGGAGGAATGGGCGCAGAGACGGTGTGTGGCTTCACTCAAGGGCACACTGGGTGTGAGCAGAGATCAGATTCACACCTGGATATGCTGGCTCCAGAGCCCACACTCTTAACTCAACGATTTGCTCTAACAAAGCTCCCTGATTGATGTATGCACCAGGCGCCAACTTTTTAATGTTAATGTACAGTCATACATAAAACACCCAAAGCCAGTGCTTCTTCCTTTGGAGGCAAGCCTCGTCTGAAGGCTGCTTGGGAGTGTGGCTTCAGGGAGAGTGGTGGTGGTGTCAAGAGTGATACTTGCGGACATTGGCCAGGAAAATCTTGTGTGCGGTCCTAGGAGTGGATGGGCAGTCACACTGACCCCTGGGCAGCACGTGGGTGGAGGCTGCCAGCCCCTCTCCCTTTTCTCAGCCTTCTCTGCTGCTTAGCGCCTGTCTCAGGGTGACTTTGCCTGTCTCTGCCCTGATATTCATGTGTTGATTTTGTAACTGCACTTTGAGAAGGAAGCTTTAGTTTCTGGTTTCCAGGGTCTTTCATGCCCTGGCAATACCCTAAAACAAGACAAACTGTTTCTGCTACCCTTTTTTAGGAAGCTCAGAGAGGTTAGGTAATTTTCCTGAGGCCACACAGGAAATGGAGCAGAGCTAGCACCCACATTACTCTGGTCTGTTCTGTTGCAGAGTTTGAGCACCTGAGACCCTTGCTCTACCTCTCTGCCTTCCCCCAGGATGAAAACACAAGACCAAGTGCCTGGCGTACACTAGCACCCATGAGCTGTTTGTGGGCACCAAGCTTGCTGTCGTGTGTAAGAATGTGAGCTTGTAAATAAGAGCACTCAGGTGGGAAATCAAGTCTGATTGGCTGTGTGATCTTGAACATGTTTGCGCCCTCCTAACCTCAGTTTCCTCCTCTGGGAAATGGGGGTAATGATGGCAGTGATCTGCCACAGGATTTCTGGGAGGATTAAGGGGGTTAATACGTGTAAAGCATTTAGCACAGCGGTTGTGACAGTGCCATGTATCAATGGCAGCTCTTTGGGTGATTGTGACAGAAACCTGACTCTCACCCGTTTTTGAAAAGAATTAGGTGGCCCATTCAAATTGGAAAGGCTGGTGGAGAATGGAGGCTTGCCACCTGGGCTCGTCTCATCTTCTTTCCTGGTGTCTTTGATTTCTGCCTCGGCAGCCTAATCATGGGCCCTGGGCGTTCTAGACTGGTGTCCTCATGTCTCCGTCACCAGCAGAGCAGACAGAAGCCCCAAGGAGAGACTCGTCATTCTCACCGGCCTGATTCAGACCACGTGCCTGTTTCTGAACCATTCACTTCCAAAGCCATGAGGTGTTTTGCTCCACTCTGAGTTACATGACTCTATCTCCTGACTTCTGGAGGAGAGAACTCCTTGGAACCAAACTGTAGGAGAAAGGGTGAGTGGATGCTGGGTAAGAACCCGAGATAAGGCCAGGTGCAGGGGCTCACACTTAGCATCCTAGCACTCTTGGAGGCTGAGGCAGGTGGATCACCTGAGCTCAGGAGTTTGCCAGCAGCCTGAGCAAGAGCAAGACCCTATTTCTACCCCTGTCTAGAAAAAGCTAGAAAGGTGCTCACTTCAGCAGCACATATACTAGAAAAAGCTAGACAGGAGTTGGGGCGGGTGCCTATAGTCCCAGCAACTCGAGAGCCTGAGGTCAAAGGTTAACTTGAGCCTGAGAGTTTGAGGTTATTGTGATGTTATGATAACATCACGGCACTCAACCCCAGGGCAACCAAGTGAGACTCTATCTCAAAAATAAGGCAAAAGGAACCTCAGAAAAGTCAACTTACCCCTATCACCATCATTATTTTATTTTATTTTTTTTATTAAATCACGGTTGTGTACATAAATGCAATCATGGGGTACAATGTGTTGGCCAATTACACCATCATTATTTTAAATGTTGTCATTATTTTCATCATCTTTGTTACTCAGTTCCACATGATAACCTGGGTTAATTTCAGTGGGTATGGAGGGGCCAGGCTTATTCTTCACCAAATCTGTTCCTTCCTCTTTGACCTAAAACTGGATGCCAATTCTTGTGCTCATTGTTCATTGGCCAGAACCAGTCACATGACCATATTTACCTGCAAGGGATCATGGGAATGGGGTCCCTAGAGTCCTCCCATACTGCAGCATCCTCCAGTTCTCTGCCTTCTGCTGGCTTAAAAGCCACACATTGAGGATGGCATTGGAGAGAGGAAAACAAGATAGAAAGACTTCTCTCTGATCTAGAACAGTTGCCTTGGACTTAGTATGAGCAAAAAATAATATTCTGTTATGTTTGAGCCACTGTACCTGTAGGGACTTTTTTGTTACAGCAGCAAGTGTCACCTTTCCACCTCTCCTCCATCCTGGGGACAGGACGGGGATTAAAATACTAGCCTCCTTACGAGAGGGCTACAGGAGATTTTGGCCCTCTAAGTATGTTTCTCCTGCTCTTTTTGGGAATCCTTGTACTTTGCATTTGAAGGAGCTTTGATTACTCCTCTGAGTGACAACCCATCATCATGGACCTGTGGGTTTGTCTTGGATACCCCAGGTAACAAAGTGGGCTGCTCAGAGACAATATTAGGTATCGATTTACTTGTAAAGCGTGGAGGCATCCTGGAGAGCATTTGCAGTGACTTCTACCTGTACAAGAAATTGTATTTCTCCAAATTGCCCGTCAGATTGCTTAAACAGCCCTTCGGAGCATCTAACAGCACCACGTAGTCATTATGTACCTCTAATGGGTGCTGAGCTTCCAAACACCTATTTACTGCATGGATTTAGTCAGCCTGGAGGACCTATTTCTGATTAAATAATACATGATTTCAAAGTGTCTAAATACTATGTACCTGCCCAGGGCTGTACTCCTGGGTCCTAAGCTTCTTCCACTCAAGACATCCAGCTCCCTTGGCAGCCATCCAGAGAGATATTCATCTTTGTTGGGGTGTTGAAGCTTCTGTTTTCCTTGGAGGAATGTAGGAATTGCAGATTTCTGGACTCCACCCCAGGTCGCCTGACTCCGTAGGTCTGGGTGTGGAAGGTGCATTCTCAAGTCACACACTCAGGTGAGCAGCTTACCCCGGGACTATTGCACACCTGCTCGGTGTTAGACCCTGTGCTCTGTGCCAGGGTTGCCTCTGGGAACAAGGCAGACTGGACTGCTGCCCGTGTGACACTTCCTCCCTAAAGGGGACCGTGGAGTTGTAGGTCAGAGCCATCTGTGTCTTTATTTCTCTTTTGGCTTCTTCCTGCCTGGTCTAGGCGCTCTAACTTTCTAACCCTGACCCTGAAACTTGGTTCTCACCTAGTTGCAGGCAGCTGAATAACTACTGGCTCCCTCTCTCCCTCCTTGGCTTTTCGCTCGTACCAAGACCTCCTCCCCGCCCCCCCCCAATCAGCTCCTCTAGGGCCCTCTTCCTTAGCACAAATCAGGTGGATATTAGGCTTGTGCAGCTGTGTTCAAAGTGCTTAACTTTGGGGGACTTTCCTTGCCCCATCTGTAAAATGAGGATGATCAGTATTTCACCTGCCTGAAAGTGTGAGACCTCGTCATGGCTTGACATGTGTCCTTTCCCAAACTCATGTATTGAATTCTTAACTCCCAGGACCTCACCCTGGGAGGACAATGAGTTCTTCAGAAGCAGTTACGACGAAGCCGTACAGGAGTAGGGTGGTCCCTAATCCAGCATGACTATTTTCATAAAACAGGCACAGAGACACAAGGAAAGGACACATGTGGGGTTGGGGTTAGGCCACTAACAGCCAGACAGCACAGAGATTGCCAGCAGACCACCAGGAGCCAGGCAAGAAGCAGGGGATAGGTTACTCCTCACAGCCCTCAGGAGGAACAACCTGCAGACACCTTGAGTTCAGACTATTAGAACCCAGAGCTGCGAGACAATACCCTTCTGTTATTTAAGCCTTCTCATCTATGGCATTTTGCTAGGGCTGCCCCAGCAGACTAACACAACCCTGAGCCCAGGAGCTTTGGCTCTTGAGCATAATTCTAAGGGCCTTATTCCCAGCAAGACAACACCCAGTTACAGTGCCGAAGAAGACAGTTACGGCATCACTATGTGTCAATCATGACTATTTTTATTGTGCTTTTTTATTTCTCATTTACTGCTGACCCTGTGGGGCAAGCCCCAAGGTCAAGCAGCTGTTAAATGGGGGAGTCAGGATATTAAACCAGATCCCTTGACCGCAAGGCCTGGGTTTAAACGCTGCTCTCTAACGTTTGTGAGCACATGTGGCCAGTGGTCTCACTCTCTAATGCAGAGTCTCTTAAGATCCAAACTGTGGAAATTTTGGTTGGAAAATTCTATGGGTGGGATGGGGCTGTTCTGTGCACCATGGAATGTTTAGCCACAACTGTGGCCACCGGCACCCCCCAACCCAGTCCTAGTGATGACAACCCAAAATGTCTCTAAACTTTGCCGAACGTCTTTTGAGGATCAGAACTGACCCTAGCAGAGAACTGAGGGATGTCCAGCTGGCCCAGGGAGAGGCTGTGAGGTGAGTGGGGCATTGCAGGGCCCGTCCAGTCTGGTGGGGAGAGCTGCAGGCTCTTGGGGCACTGTGGCTCTGGGAAGGAGCCAGGGAAGGCACAGAGCAGCCATCCTGGGGGGTGGGAGCACGTCTCATTGTTGAATGGTAGACGGCGACATGAGGAACTAGAAATCAAGGTTGGGGTTTCGTGGCCAATTCTGATTACCCTTTGTCCGTGCTGTCATAAATCTGTACAGTCTGGATCACGACAGTTAAGATCTGGCAAAGATCCAGGAGTGGGGGAGACGGAACTAGTTTATTTCTCTAATTTCCTTTGTAGTTCACTTCTTATGCCCCTTTTAGCATGCAGCGATAATGAAGGGTCCTGGCTCTGCTGTGCTATGACAGGGAGAACTCGGACCTTGTATCTTAACATACTCAAGTCTCAGTTTTCTTATCTGCACAATAGGACTAACAACATCTCATGCGTTCAGGGGTTGCCATGGAGATTAAACAATGCAATGCATTTGAAGGGCTTGGTGCTTAGTAAGAGCTCATCAAATATTTAGCTTCTGCGAGGTCTCCTTTCCAATGGGGGAGTGAGGTTATAGGAACACAACACATCGCGTTCCTCTCAATTAGGCTGCTATTCTTTGCTGTGATAGGAGCCAACCTGTGCCTTATAGGATGTTGAGCGGCATCCTGGGTCTCTGCCAGGGTCCCACCCCGAGAGCAGTGTCCGCTGAGACCTCTAGAAACTGGTGGCGATCCACTGAAGAAATACAAAGTTAGAAGCAACGGTAAAGAAAGACAAGAGACATAGAGTAGAATTAAAAGTGGGAGCTCAGGGGTCCATTGCCTGTTTGTGGGATTCCAGCAATGGCCCAGAGTATTTGCTCCACTCTGATTTTTATTGAAGTCTCTTTGCCCAGAGAGTAAGATGAGGGAGGGAACAAAGACGTCAGCAGTTTCTCAGATTGATCATATCAGCTCCTATTGTTATTATTATTAACCTTAAGGGTAGCCTTTCGTAATCTGAAATCTGAGCCTTGGATTGGGAGAGCCTCCTGCTTGAGATCACACACACAGATTTCTAGGGAGGTGTTACGCTTCACTAGTTCTCTGTGGAGTAAAATACCACCAGCATTAATCTCCTCTGAGTGATGGGTGGGAGGGAGGCGTTTTCCTCCCTTCACCACCACAGAAGATCTTCCTCTGCAATAAGGGATAAAAGCTCTTCTGCCCACATCTCAGGGCTCGAGCTACTCCCTTGATCTCTGCCCCAGGCAAACGCAAATCTCCACAATGGGTATCTGCTTTCCCTGTTTAATGGGCAGGAAACGCCGTAGAAGATGTATCTTTTCTAGGACTTGTCCTAGCCTCTTCTATGACCATTACTTTCCTCAGAGTGCTCACAGACCCAGCAGGGTGTTTATAAGCTGTATCCCCAACATGCTAGAATTTCGGAAAAGGCAGGAAGCTTGCTAGCAATGGCCAGCTTAAATGTAAACTAGCTGACTTTTCTCTGTTCTGACTCACTCAGCTTACTTTTTAGTTTTCTTCTTTTTCTGGGGGTGCTTTCCTTTGCCAAAAATGGGGTCTTCAGTCCTCATTCTCCCAGCAGTCTCTATCCACTGTCTGCCAGGAACACCCCCTTCCTCAGGTCAGTGATTTTGTTTTTACTTTTTATTTTTTGAGACTCTGTCACCTGGTGTTGTGACCTCAGAGCTGACAGCAACTTGAAACTCCTGGGCTCAAGTGAACCTCTTGTCTCAGCCTCCCAAGTAGCTGGGACTTAGGTCAGTGATTTTCTACAAGTATGCCTTGGCACACGGGTGTGCTATGAGAGGATCTTAGGGGTGCCATGAACACTTTTAATGATCAGTAATGGAATTATTTTCAAAAGAAGTTCATAGCTCAGTGTCTGTAGCACAGTGGTTACAGTGCCAGCCACATACACCGAGGCTGGAGGGTTCAAACCCAGCCCAGGCCAGCTAAACAGCAATGACAACTACAACAAAAAATAGCCAGGTGTTGTGGCAGGCACCTGTAGTCCCAGCTGCTTGGGAGGCTGAGGCAAGAGAATCACGTAAGCCAAGAGCTGGAAGTTGCTGTGAGCTGTGATGCCACAGCACTCTACTAAGGGCGACATAGTGAGACTCTGTCTCAAAAAAAAAAAAAAGAAGTTCAAAGCACAGTAAATATGTTCTTTTTTTTTACTCTTTTTTTTTTTTGATTGACATAATTTAAGTGTGCCTCTGAAGTTTAACTATAGGTTCAAGTGTGCGTTGAGATAAAAAGGTTGAACAACACCGTGTCTACTGTGACAGCCAAAATTGTCCATGGACATTGCCGAGCATTCTTGGGGAGAAGAATTGTCCTGAGATGAAAACTGGATGGTAAGCTCCTCTAGGCCCTTCTAGTCACAGTGCAGAATACAGCCTCAGCATCATTGGGAAGTTTCTGAGACATAGATCTCAAGTTTCTGAGACTCAGACTCACTGATCAGAACCTGTATTTCAGCAAGATCCCCAGGTGAGTCAGGTACTCATGTGCATACAGGGCAGGGCATTCGGGAATAGACTGTGTCATAGCAATCTCTAAATCCATGGGATATGGCATAGAGTAGACACTGGGTTAGTTGAATGAATGAATAAATGACTTGTAGCAAAATGGAGGCTCTTCCCTTAAGATTCTAATGGTCATCCGCATTCTCCACTGAGCTTCCCAGCTCCTATCCAGGGTTGAGATCAATGCTTTATCCAAAGTGGTTTCAACAGGCACCTTAGTTCATCCAAGTCTCCCCTACTCACAGTCAGTGTGAAGTGGGGTGGTGGTTGGGCAAGCAGCCGGGGGAAAAGTCTGAAAGTCTTTGCAGTAGCCCCAGCCCCTCAATGGAGCCTTCTTCCTCCCTTTTCCCCTGGAGACCTTGACAGAAAGGGGCTGGGGTAGGGACCTTGAGTGAGTCATTTTTAAATGCTTCCCACACCCTAACTGTGATGCTGAGGGACTGAAGCATATTAAATCAGACCTTCTTATGCTTTTTAAAAGCTCGTGTTGTAATGAGTTTATAAGAGAATGCGTCAGAAGCAGCTTCAGATATGGTATTTTCAGAATTTGCCTTGGTCTCTGAAAGCGCAGCAAAAGTAAACAGGGAAAGAGAAGGAGCATTTCTTACGGTGGGTGGGAGGAGGAGTCCCAGATGAGGGGCTGATACAGTCAGAAGCTTTGTAAATACTCTTGATCATGGGCCAAGGGCTGGGGACTTGGAGTTTGTGCACAAAGGCAATTCTCAAAGCCCCTTCATAAGCCTCGAGTCTGAAATATCAAGCAAAATTGCAGAGATTGAACCCTAACACATCAAGTAACCAGCATCACATTTTAATAGGGCTCGTGATATGTGCTGAGCCAGTTTCAAAAGGAAATGTGCTCCAGTAAGTACTCCTGATGGTGGTGATGAGAATTATCCTTCAGTGTGGATAATTCCATTGCGGGGGAAGGCATGATGAGAGGTTCAGGGAGAATGAGAGTGGTTCCCTGCTTGGAAATACATTTTCTGTTGGTGGCATGAGAGCTGTAGTGTTGCAGAGATGCAAGAAGCATTTAAAGTCTGAGCAGACTCCATGACAACTTCAAACAGGGGCTTGGCTGAAATCCCTCCCGGACTCTGCAGCCATCACAGCGTGGACGAGGTATTATCAACTCCTGATGAAGATTGATTTTAAAATAACTGGGTTCTCAAAGATCCTAATTCTGGAAATCAATTAGGTTAATCGGCCTTGTACAATGACCGTGTGGAATGTGTTTCAAGGTTACTGGGGAAATTCTGAAGCCATCAGTGCGATTAGCTCACTAAGTGTGATGTGGCCTGTGTTACTGGTGCATTCGATTTGGTTTACGGCGCGAATTTGTGATGGAGCTGAGTTACTGTCTCCTCCAGTGAAGTGGACAGGAATGTTGGTCAGAGTTCTAAGGTACAAGCAACAGAAGGGGACTGGGGGTGATTTAGGGAAAGCAGGAATTGCTGAGACAGAGGGGGAGCCCACACAATCAGAGGCCGTGTTCCCTGGGTCAGTAGCCCCCAGATCATACCAGTGAAAAATCCTTGGAAGATGTGATTGCCCTAGGGTCTGGCCATTTCTCTGCTGCTTTGTGCTTGAGTCCTCAGTTCAGAGTCTGGTGTATGTCACGCTGGTTGAGCGGAGTCAGGTGCCTGCATCACAGCTGCAAAGGAGACTGGGAAAGGGGGTACCTGGCATTTTCAGCTTTAGTGGTTGGTGTGGGGCTCAGTCATGCATCAAGTCACATACAGTAGGGAATTAATTAATTTGAGACAGAGTCTCACCCTATTGCCCTGGATAGAGTGCCATAGCATCATCCATAGCTCACAGCAACCTCAAACTCTTGGCCTCAAGAGATCCTCTTGCCTCAGCCTCCCCAGTAGCTGAGACTGCAGGTGCTCACCAATATACCCGGCTACTTTCTACTTTTGCTTCCTCAGGCTGGTCTTGAACTACTGAGTTCAAGCAACCTACCTGCCTTGGCCTCCCAGAGTGCTAGGATTATACATCAGAGCCACCATCCCCAGCCGCAGTAGGAAACTTATTAAATGTAAGAAGGAGGCTACATATCTGGGGGTCCACAGAAAACAACATATTTTCAGCATAATTATTTAGTCACTCAGAAAAATATTTATTGAGTGTTTACTATGAGCCAGTTCTGTGTGCTTAGGAAATCATAGTGGAAAAACACCTCTAACAACAAAAACCAGACTAAACTAACTACCCTCATGGGGCTTACATTCTATTGGGGAGAGACAAAAAATAAAAAGTTATAGAGATGTGCTGACCAATACAGCAGCTGCTAGCTACATGGAGCTATTTAGATTTTAAATATTACAATTAAATAGAATTAAACATCCCATTCCTTAGCCATAGTAACCACCTGTGACTAGTGGTTACTGTATTGGACAGCTCAGCAACTCAAAGCCCCAAATCTCATCTGAAAATCACCCAAATTGTCCAAGTTAAGTATGGGAGAAGTTGTGAGTATGATCTCGGAGCACAGTTCCTTTCCAACCGTGGGCTTGTGGCACTAAGGAAACAAGTGATCTGCTTCTAAAATGCAGTGGTGGGACAGGCGTGGGATGGGAGTTTATAGGAATTCAGATTCACAATGTAAGAAAATAAAAGGTGAAAAGGGATCAGGGATCCGAAACGATTTATTAATCCATCTGGGAAGATTCCGTTTCAAGCTTTGCACCTCTACCTTCTGGGCTCAGAGCTCAGGCCCGTGTGGCTCGTTCTTCATTGGTTATGAAAGGTTCGTGTGTTTCACAGCTGATTAGTCCGTTTCTTCACTGTAGGATTTGAGAAGACTGAGAGTCGCCTTTTACTTTGTATTCTGTCTTTCCCTATCAGTCTAAGAGGGTGGTGTTTCTTCTGGTAGATTTCTCAAGAACGTTGCTTGGCTCCCAAGTACGTTACCAAGATTCAGTGCATTAGACAAGAAGCTTGTCCACAGACATTTCTGAGATAATATCTAATTTGGGCTACTGGCTCAGTGCCCGTAGCACAGTGGTTATGGCGCCAGCCACATACAATGAGGCTGGCGGGTTTGAACCCGGCCCAGGACAGCTAAACAACAACAACAACAACTGCGACAACAAAGCAATAGCCAGGTATTGTGGCAGGCGCCTGTAGTCCCAGCTACTTGGGAGGCTGAGGCAAGAGAATCCCTTAAGCCCAAGAGTTTGAGGTTGCCATGAGTTGTGACTCCTCCACGGCATTCTACCGAGGGCGACATAGTGAGAGTCTATCTCAAAAAAAAAAAAAAAAAATTGGGGCTACTGCTGAGATGGTTGAAGGGGATTATGAGTCATACCCGAATCTATTCAAAGAGCCTTTTCGGTGACTGAATACTCTGAAATTTTGATCTTTATGAAGAATTAGCAAAAGGTGCTACAGTCACATACTTGGATTTTTCTCCAGAGCGCCCTTTCCTAACAGGGAATCTCTCAATGTTAGCATCTTTTGCCATCTGGGTAGGCTGAAAAGTTCCCAAATCATTAAGCAAGAGTTCCTTTTTGTTGGGCCATTCTTCTCTCAATTTATATCTCTCCTCTCGGATTTTACTATAGGCATGATGAGAAAACAAGGTTGCGCCTTCAATGCTTTGCTTGGAAATCTTCTAAGCTAAATACCCAAGCTTAGTTCTTACAAGTTCTGCTTTGCACATAATAGGAACACATTCTGCTAAGCTTTCTGTGACTGTCACAGGAATCGTCTTTCCTCCGGTTTTAAATAACGTGTTTCCCGTTTCCTTCTGAGCACTCACCGCAAGCCTCCTAAATGTCCATATTTCTCATACTTCTTGTAGCAATCTGTTCATGTTGATTTTGGTATTCTCTAAGGCATTTTAGGTTTTTCAGTGATGTTTCTCACTTCCTTCTGAGTTCTCACCAGCGGAGTTGTTAGATTCCAAGTATCCACCAACAATCTGTTCAAGGCAATCTAGGCTTCTTCTACCATACATCTAAACATTCTTCCGATTTTCACCCATTGCCCAATCCAAAGCCAATTCCACATTTTTAGACATTTGTTACAGCAGTACTTCACTTCTTAGGTCCCAAAACCTGTATTAGTTTTCTGTTGCTGTTGTAACAAATTACCATAAACTTAGTGGCTCATACCAACAAATATTATCATCTTATGGTTATAAAGGTCAGACATCCAGCTTGGGTAGGTTGAAATCAATGTGTTGGCAGAACTTCCTTCATTACTGGAGGCTAGAGGGAGAAATCTGTCTCTTTGCTCATTTAGATTTCTGGAAGAATTTGTTTCTTTGTGGGTTTAGGGACCAAGGGACCTATTTTCTTGCTGGCTATAAACTGAAGGTCGTTCCAAGCCTGTAGAAATCATCACAATTCCATATCTCATAGCCTCCTACTTCTGTCTTCAAAGCCAGCAATGGCAGATTGAATCTTTCTTGTGTTACATCTCTTTGATGTTTCTCTGACCTGGTTGAGAAAGGTGCCTTCTGCTTTTAAAGATGTCTGTAATTAGACTGAGCTCACTTGGATAATCCAAGTTAACCTCCTTCTCTCAAGCTCTATGCCCTTAACCTACAAAGTCCCTTCAGCCATGTAAGGTGACATATTCACAGCTTCTGGAGATTAAGATGTGTATCTCTTCTGCCTATCATAAGAGTTATACAATTTTCCCTTACCAAGAGCTATGAATATTAGATAATAAGCTCAGGTTAAGAGTCACAGAGATAGGAGAACTTCTCCAGATCTTTGGTGACATACCAGCCTAGAGCCCCAGAGCAGATATATCCTGACCCCACAGGCACAAAGCTGTGGTTTAATGGATCAGGGACATTGATGGAGATATTAGTAACTGGAAAGTGTGTGCACTAAGGAAGAGGGTGAAGATGTAGGGCATAGAGGTTAAGGACCTCACCTTGTCAGCTCGATATGAGTTCAAATGCCAGCCCCTCCACTTGACATTGAACAAAGTAATTAATCCCTTTGAACCTCGGTTTTCCCATCTCTAAAACAGAGATAAAGAAAATACTATCAACCTAAATAACAAATAGAGAAAGGGTCTCTAAAAAAATGACATTTATTTGGGAATAGAGCATTGCAACAGGAATGCCATAGTAAAATATGTGCCTATTCAAGGAGGTAGAAGTCAAAGGTTTCAGAGGAAAAAGGAAGATTATATAATTGTTTTGAGATAATTATCTTGGGCATAAGGATCAATAAGCAAAGGCAATGCCAACCTGAGATTGGACAGGCAGTTGCTCGGTAGACGCCCTCACAGAATTTTTATTTTTTTTTTAATGTGTGAGGTTGCAATGGCCTTTGTGCAAACTTGAGTTTTTTGCAGTGTTGTTTGTGATGACTGTTCTTCTTAGGTGTTTATGCCTTAGAATCCTCTCGTCATGGCCTTCTGTGGCTATATTTCTCAAGATTTTTTTTCTTTTTCTTTTTTCATTTTAACAAAAGTGACTCCATCTTGTTTCAATTTTCACAATGCTTTCATCCGTGGTAACTTTCGAAAGAGAATCAGCAGAATGAAGCGTACGTATCTCTTAGCACCACGTCTACTACACACAGATGGCTTCATGAGAGGCCTCGAAAAACAGGTTGGGAGATGGATGTTGGTTTTTGAGACTTCTCCATGCCTCTGGGCGGCTCATAGTCCTTAAACACGTGTGTTCCTATGTGCTTCTTTCAGGGGATGTGACTGGGAAAAAATAGGTCCAGGGGAAGCACAGGGGGTGGTATAAAGAGCTTTGGAGTATGGGCCTCATCCCCAAAGGAGATGTGGGAGAATCATTCTATATCCCCACTTGTTCATTTTTAAAAACCTTGCTCTAAGGGAGTGATGGAAACAGTTAATTTGTAAGTATGAGAAGATTGTGAGAATTTTTTTTCCCCGTTTTTCCTTTTCCCTCCCACATTATGTTCTTATGTTGGGCAATACAAAAGAATCTAAAATCAAACTTTGAATTCTACTTAGATCTATTTTTTAAGCATTATAATCTTGGAAACTTGGGTTTATAATTGGAAAAGTAACATGAAATCTTGAAAGTGACTTTATTTTGGTCACAAGGGAAGTAGAAACTTAACGTCTTAAGAGGTAAACAAGTATTTTATGCATGTGTCAAAGAGGGTTTTGGCTTTGACAGGCTGAAATTATTTTTGATTGGAGAAAAAAATACATTTTAGCATTTAACCAAGATCAAAGTGTTGCGTTACTTTTTTTCTTTCTGGTTCTTATTTCTGCCAATCTTCCTGGATGGAAGGCAGTTCTTTCTCTAAAGCCAAGAGACAAATAAGGATGAAGTTGTTAAATAGCAAGAGTGCTGAACAGTGAAATACAGGAAGCTGAAGCCATTTTTAAAGGCAAAAGAATCTGCTATCTTAGGTACCGTTTGTCACTGCTAGAATATTGGTTTGTTTATGCTTTTGAGTATGGGATTCTGGAAACTACTGGCTGTCGCCTGAAGGCTGTTAATAGCTATACTTAGGAGAAGGAAGGTGGAATAAATAAGTTGAATTGCTTGTATTAATACACAGCTTCCTTGAGATGATGTATATTATGAAATATCAAGAGTGGGACAAAGTAGTCAAAATATCTTAAAGTTACTTGACCACAGAATTTCATGCATTTGTTTGTTGGTTCGTTTAACCTGTGGTGCACCTGTTAACTCTTTGTGTTCCAAAGCTAACTTTGGTTAAGAGCACACATTTTTCTATGGAGAAATTTGGTTGAATTTGAATGAAGTTTTTTGGTCGAACCTGGGGAAATCCATAGCAACTAATCTTGAGTGGCGTTTCTCAAAGTGTGGCTCGTTGAACCCCTGTACCACAATCACCTAAAGAATTTGTTTAAAAGATGGATTCCTCGGTCTTGGAGTGATTGTCTAAGAATCGCCAGGGCTAATATCCTGAACTCTGAATTTTTAAAACCACTCTAGGTCTTTGCTGCTAAACCTGTTGTGTTGTCTGTGAATAGCATCAGAATCTCCCTGGGAGCTTTTAGAATGTGGAATCTCAGCTCCATCCCAGTTGTGCTGAGTCTGAGTCTGCATACTCAGTATTACTATGAAACCAATTTATAATCACTCACACTTGCATGTGAAAAATGAATCATAACTATAGGGGAGGTAGAGGGGAAGAGAGGGGGTGGGTCAATAGAGGGAGGGTCAGTGGGGGGACCACACCTAAGGAGCATATTGCAAGAACAATTTTGATCTATCGGGTGTAGAACACAAACGTCTTAGCGCTGTAATTTGGTAAATGAGGTGAAGGCTATATTGATTACAAGGATGTAAGCACTCCAATTTGTATAAATAATCAACATATTGAATGGCATAAATGTATTTTATGTATAAATGACTTAATAAAAAAATCTTAAACTGATGATGTATAACATTTAAGACAACAAGCGCTGGATTAGAAAATAAAGCATCTAAGTTTACTATGCATCTTGCTTTAATTCTTTGTATCTTTATATCTCTAAATTATGTATTTTATTTAAAGAACAAAGTGTTCTATAAATAAGGGAGAGGTGTTGGTGATCTCTCTTTGTTGACTACTCTGTGGAAAACATTGCAGTTAAGATCAGGACTACAGTTAAGTTGCTGTGAGAATATATACTGAATTTGTTCAAACTGTCCAAAGAAAGCAGCCTCTTGAAGGCTGATCTTATTGCACACTTACGGACATGATGGTAACTGTCAGGTCCGGAGTGTGGGATGTCTGTCAAGAGTAATTGACTCCATACAGCTTAATTCTTCCTCCCCTTGTATGCCAACCCATGAATTGCTTATAGTGATCTCAATTTAATAACTCAGATATTGATTTTACTGAATACAAACACCTTGCATCTCAATCTAGGAAAACAATGGAAGGATAGATTTTAAGTGGATAAAAAGACCACTAGACACTTCTGCTGTTTTTTACAAATGCATTGATTTTTAGCAGGCAGAATCAAAACCATCAGTTTGAAATACTAGTTTCATGACTTTTTAGTAAGCAGGCCATAAATATGCTTTATTTCTTTATAGGTTCTATGATTTGGTGCTTTCCCATACATGTTAATTAATAAGGCAGCGTCCCCATAGGTTCAGAGTCTACTCAAGGATTCATCCCAGGGAACATAACTCAGTAGTTAAAAATTGTTTTAAGAGTCACTCATAAGGATTATCAGTACCTGGTACTTACCCATAGCTAAGAATAATGCCAATTTCCATTTGGTGAAAAAGAAAACCTCAGATTTTATGAGACATTGGGTAAAGTACTCCTATGGTTCTTGCTTTGGATAGTGAAAAATAATTAGTCTTAGACTAAATGTGCCTCCGATCTCATCTAACAAATCTTAAAAGTAAGACTTAAAGGATCAACTTGTTTCCAAGTAACTTAATTGCACCACAGAATAAAGGTCAAGAATATTTTTAAGAATACCAAAATATCCATTCCAAACAAGTTGTAAGGGAGCATGAGAATACAACTCAAAATGACAAAAATTAGTTGAAACTAGTACAGAAATGACACAAATGTTAGAATTAGCATAGAAGGATATGTTTTAGAAAATTAAATAGAAAAAAAATTAAGTGAAAACATGGAAGACATAGAAAAAGAGGTAGAGGTAGAAACTCAAAACGCTAAAGGTAGAAAGCTACAACATCTGTGTTATAATATAATATAACAGATTAGACATTGCACATACACCAAAATGATTAGTAAGTATGTTGACATAGCAATAGAAACTATGCAAAATTGAATACATAGAGAAAAAATAATAATGGAAAAATATAAATACAGGACTAGTGATCTCTGGGACAACTTCAAAGAATCTCTTATATGTGTAATTGGAGTAGAGGGATGAATGAGAGAGATGAACTGAAAAAAAAATTTGGAGACAATAGCTCAAATTTTTCCACATTTAATGAAAACCATAACCCACAGACAGAAGAAGCTCAGTGGACACCAAGCAGAAGAGACATGGAGAAAACTACACTATGGCATGTCCTGTTCTAATGCTCAAGCTCAGTGATAGAAAAATTTGAAAGCATCCAGAAGAAACAAAAAGACACGTCACTTACAGAGGCACAAAGATAAGTGTGACGGCAGATTTCTTGTCAGAAATAATGAGAGCAAAAAGATAGTGGAGCAAAATCTTCAGTGTGAAGTAAAATACCCTGCCACCAAAACAAACAAACCAACAACCCCCACCCCCACCACCACAAAGGTGGCACCTGTGGCTCAAAGGAGTAGGGCACAGGCCCATATGCTGGAGGTGGAGAGTTCAAACACAGCCCCAGCCAAAAATTGCAAAAAAAAAAAAAATCACCAAAAAACACCAAATATAACTACAAGGAAACCTAAACTAAACCTGAAATAACTGCAAAAAGAAATAGTCAAATCCAGAATTATATAAAGAACGGACATAAAATCAGTAAGTATACAAAAGACTTAAACAACATAAACAACCAATTTGACCCTTAATTGATGCTTGCTGGGCACCCCACCCAACAATAACAGAATACACATGTTTTTCTGTGCACACCCAGAACAGTTACCAAAATAGTATTTGATAAAAGCCTTATTTGGTAAAATAAGACAATATTCTGGGTCATAAAACCAATATCAGTAACTTTAGAAGGATTCAGTACGTGCAAATTAAGTTCTCTGGTCACAATAGAATTTAAATAGAATTAAACTAGAAATTGACAATAGAAGGACCTCTGGAAAATCCCCAAGTTTTTGGAAACTAATATATGTTAAGTAACTACACAGGTAGATAAAGGGATCAAAGGGAAATGAGAAATGATTAAGTAGTGAATGGAAATAAAAATATACTAAAATTTTGTGGGGTACTGCTGAAGAGGGAAATTTGTAGTCCCAATTAAACAAGAAGAAAGCTCTTTAATTTCACTGTAAGAAACTAGAATGAAAAGAGCAAATTGAACCCAAAGTAAGAAAGACTAAAAAAGATCAATTGAGAAAAGCCAGAGAAACAATTGAGAAAAATTAATAAATTTAGAAATATCTAGCCAGAATGATCAGGACAAAAAACCCCCCAAACACCATATCAAATATTAAAGATACTTGTTTATGTAAGACTTATTTTTATCTTAACTAAGACAGCTATATCTTAAAAATAAGCAAATATTATAAACAACTTTTTTTTTTGACAAAATTGACGAAATGGATAAATTCCTTGGATGATAAAAACTACCAAATCTCATTCAAGAAGAAGTAGGTAATCAGATTAACTCATCTATTTTTAAAGATTGAATTTCAAGTTAAAAACCTACCCACAGAGAAAAATCCAGGTCCAGATATCTTTACTGTTAAATTCTAACAAATATTTTAAAAAGAAATAATGCCATGATAGCTCACTGCAAACTCAGACTGCTGGGCTCCAGCCATCCTCCTGACTCAGCTCTGGAGTAGCTGGGCTACCTATGAACACAGTAACTCCTGGCTGGTGGTTTCTTTCATTTGCTTGTTTTGCTTTGTTTTACTTTTTGTGGAGATGAGGTCTCACTATTATCTGGACACTCCTCAAAGAGCTAACAGGAGACCTCCTGGTTAATCCTGCAATCCCATTAATAGGTATATACCCAGAAAAAAAAATAATTGTATTATAAGGACATATGTGCTCCACTGTATACAGATAGCAGCTCAATCACAATCACGAAGATGTGGAAACAACCCAAGTGCCCAACAACCTGTGAACAGATTAATAAACTGTGGTGTACGTATACCATCAAATACCATCCAGCCATAAAAAGATGGAGATTTTACGTCCTTTGTATTTACTTGAATGGAGTTGAAGAACATTGTCCTTAGTAAAGTATCTCAAAAATGGAAAAGCAAGTGTCCAGCATACTTAATAACAAATTGAAACTAGGAATGAACAACTACAAACCCATACGAAGAAAATCAATTCAAGAAGTAGAAGGAGAGGTGGGGGGAAAGAAGCGTCAGAAAGTTCCCACCACCAGGTACAATGAAGGGATATAGGGCACACCTTCTGGGCGAAGGGAAGGACTCAACTACTGCTTGGACTTGAACTTCACCTTACAAATGCAAACAACATAGCCCAATTGTATATACCCTCATGTTAATCCAAAAAGAAAAAAAGGAAAAGGAAATAACACCAATTCAACATAAACTCCTCCAGAAAACTGAAGAAGAAGGAATACTTCCTAATTTATTTTATGAGTCATTGCCCTAATACTAAGTAAGCCCTAACGAAGAAATGATAAGAAAAGGAAATTGCAGACCAATATCCCTCATGAATATAATGCAAATAATTCTAAATAAAATTTTATCAAACCATATCCAACAATATATAAATAGGGTAATACATTATGGGCAAGAGTAGTTTGTGCTAGGTTGGTTTAACATCCAAAAATACTCAAAGTGATTCATTATATTAAGAAATTAATAGTGAAAAACATATGATTGCCTCAATGGACACAGAAAAATATTAGTCTGAATCTAATCTCATCCATCACTAATTTTTTTTTTTTTTTTTTTTTTGGCTACAGAGTCTCAAACTGTCACCCTGGATAGAGTGCTGTAGCGTCACAGCTCACAGCAACCTCCAATTCTTGGGTTTAAGCAATTCTCTTGCCTCAGCCTCTCAAGTAGCTGGGGCTACAGGCACCTGCCACAACACCCAGCGTTCTCTCTCTCTCTCTCTCTCTCTCTCTCTCTCTATATATATATATATATATATATATATATATATATGAGACATATATATATGTTGTGGTTGTTGTTTGGCAGGCCTGGGCTGGATTCAAAGCTGTCAACTCCAGCTGGTATGTGGCTGGTGCCCTAGTCTCTGAGCTACAGGTGCTGAGCCCCATTACTAAGTTTTTTTTTCTTTTTTTTTTTTTTATTAAATCATAGATGTGTACATTAATGCAATCATGGGGTACAATGTGCTTGTTTTATATACAGTTTGAAATGTTTTCATCAAACCAGTTAACACAGTCTTCATGGCGTTTTCTTAGTTATTGTGTTAAGACTTTTATATTCTACACCTAGTAAATTTCACATGTACCATTGTAAGGCCCACGGTAGGGGTGGTCCCACCAGTTACCCTCCTTCCACCCATCCTCCCCACTCCCCTCCTCTCTCTCTCCCCTTTCCCCTTCTTCTTGAGCTATAATTGGGTTATAAATTACTAATTTTTTAACAAAACCAACTTTTAACAAATTAGGAATAGAAGAAAATTTCTTCACTCTGATAAAAAAAAATTTCATACTTAATAGTGAAAGATTGAATGTTTTCCTCTTACTATCAGAGCAAGACAAGAATGTCTGTTCTTACTGCTTCTATTCAACATTGTAATCAAATAAGTCACTATAATAAGGTAAGTGACATAAAACCCTAGAAGGAAAGGAAGAATTAAACCTGTCTTTATTTGCAGATGATCAGATGAAAATCCAAAGAGATATGAAAAAAATCCGGAATTTAGCAAGGTTGTAGAACAATAAGATCATTATATAGTATACAAAGCAATTGTATTTCTATATACTAGCAATGAATGCTAGAAATAAATTAAAAAATACCTATAATAATATCATAGAATACAAAAGACTTAGGGATAAATCTAAGTTTGTATAAGGTCTGTATAAGGTCTGTATACTGAAAAATACAAAACATTAATGAGAAAAATTAATGAAAAACAAATAAATGGAGGGATGTTTAAGAAATGCCTGGATATTATTAAGATGTCGATTTTCCCAAATTGATCTACCATTTCAATGCAATCCAAACAACAATCTCAAAAAGGCTCTTTTTTGGGAATAGAAATTAATAAGCTGATTCTGTGATTTATGTGGACAATGAAAGATCTACAGTACCCAAAACAACTTTGACAAAGGACCAATTCGGAGGCCTGACATCTGATTTCAAGATTTATTACAAAGCTATTGCAATCGAGACAGTATAGTATTGACATTCAGGCAGATACTTGGATCGATGAAATAGTAAAGAGAGTTTATTGGAGAATAGTCTTTTCAACAAATGGTACTGAAATAATTGGATATCCATATGCAAACAAAGGAATTTCAATCTATATCTTGTAGGATATACAAAAATTAACTGAAAATGTTTTCTATTCCCAAATATATGACCTAAATCTATAAACTGTTTAGAAGATACCATGGAAGGAAATTCGTATGACTTTGGGCTAGGCAAAAGTTTCTTATATATGTTACCAAAAATAAGAATTAAAAATGGATAAATTAAGCATGGTGGCTCACACCTGTAATCCAAGCATTTCGGGAGGCTGAGGTGGGAGGCTTTCTTGAGGCCAGCCATTTGAGACCAGCTTGAACAACATTGTGAGGCCCCCAGCTGTATAAAAAATAGTGAAAATTAGCTGATCCTGCTAGTGGGTGCCTGTAGTCCCAGCTACTTAGGAGGCTGAGGCAGGAGGATATCTTGAGCCCAGAAGTTTGTGGTTGCAGTGAGTTATGACACAACTATACTCTAACCCTTGGGCAACGGAACATGACCCTATCTCAAAAAAGCAAAAACGATAAACTGAACGTCACTAAAATTAATAAAAAACTCTGCTTTTTGACAAACACTGTTAAGAGATTGACAAGCCACAAACTAGGAGAAAAATATTTGCAAACTATGTGTCTTATAAAGGATTCGTATCCATAGTAGATAGAGAAATCTTTAAACTCAGTGGTAAGAAAAACACCCAATAAAGTAATGGTAAAATATTTGAACAGACATTTCCCCCCCAGTATGTAGATTAGATACACAAGGCAGATGTTTAACATCATCAGTCATTAGGGAAGTACAAATCAAACCATAACGAGAGATGACTACACATCTATTAGAATGATTAAAAGTAAAAAGAATGACCATACCAAGTGTTGGCAAGGATGGGGAGAACCCGAAACTCTCATACACTGCATATACGAGTGTGAAATGCTATGACAGCTTCGGAAAACAATGTGGCAGCTTCTCAGCTGGTCAACCATGGACCCATCATGTGATTTAGCCATTTTGCTCCTAGATATCTACCCTAGAGGTAGAAAGCATATTCCCAAATGCATATGCACAAATGTTCATGCTAATTTTATTGGTAATAGCCCCAAACTGGAAACCACCCAAATGTCCCTCAACAGGTAAATGGAGAAAACAATTTGTAGCATGTGCATATCATGGACTCCTTACGATTCGGCAGTGAACAGAATGAACTATTTGTACATGCAAGTACAAGGATGAATCTGAATTATGCTGAATCAGAGATGCCAGCTCATACTATATGACCCTGCTATATGAATTCTTAAAAATGAAAATTAATCTGTAGTGACAGAAAGCAGATCATTGGTTGCCTGGGGACAGGAGTGGAAGGTGGCCCAGAGGAAAGGAAGACGTAGGAAGGGGCACAGAGACACTTTTGGGGATGATGGACCTGTCGCTGTCTTGAGGGAGGTGACAATTTGTGGATATACGTATATGTCAAAACTTACAAGCAGAATACTCAAATATTAAATAAAGTGTTCTCTTAATGAAAACCCCTAAGTATCTCGTGGATCAGGTGAGAATAGGTTGTTGCCAAGAACAAGGAAGAAGATAGAAGTGTCAAAAGTGTCTCTTTGCTGTTTCTCCAAATTGTCCCTTATTTATAGTAAACAGAGGGTGGTTTTACTTAATAGCAATGCTGAAATAGCCCTGGCAATTTATGTCAGTCACAAAGCAATGGCAGGTAGATCTTGTTCCCCAAAGGGACCTCCTTCTGCACAGTGGCTCACACCTATAATCCGAGCACTTTGGGAGGCTGAGGTGGGAGGCTTTCTTGAGGCCAGGAGTTCAAGACCAGCTTGAACAGCATAGTGAGACACCATCTCTATAAAAAATAGTGAAAATTAACCAAGTATCTGTAGGGATCCAGCATTCAGGGGCTTACTCAGGAGCAGCTCATTGCATTTTCTTTCTCTTCTGCCTGCACACAGGTGTTCCTGAGGTAGCTGTACGCAAAAAGTAAAATGGTCGCAAAGGAACTAAAATGCAGTTGACCTGTTAGAGAGAGCCTGGGCTGTTTCTTTCCAGCCTGCCAGCACCTCTGTCTTATTCCACTCCCTGAACTTGGTCATTCTTGGATGAACTCTGCTTTTTTTTCTCTTCTGGGTTCCCGGCTGGTAACTGGGTGTGCTTCCTCAAACTCTGGGACCCCAAATAACCACAATCTATTGGGTGATGTTGATCAGAACGAATTTTAGTGTATCAGAGTTGTACTTATTTGTTGTGAATAATTGAGGAAACTTTAGGAGAAGGAAATGAGGTAGCCAACGAGACACCCAGAGAGGCAGTGTGATAAAGTGGAAGACAAGTCAGCTCTGCACTAATGTGACATGTGTGCTCCTAAAAGTCTCTGTGCTAATGCAACACTTGCTTAGTAAAACCAGATAGGGCTCCAGCTCCATATGCTGGAGGTGGCTGGTTCAAACCCAGCCCTGGCCAAAAAAAAAAAAAAGCTGCAAAAAAACCAAAAAAAAGATGGAAAAAATGGGGTTGAATCACAACATTCAAAAACTTTATCTGTGAGACATGAAAAAAAAAAGGTAGAAACCTAATAAAAAGCACTAACATAGTTAAATGGTTAAGAAATGCATGCATAGAACAATAAACACCACTCTTTACTTTGAAAACACCCTGTAGTTTGGTGTAGAAGTGGGTGGGAGTTGCGGGAGTCGTGTTATCTGAAATCAGAGTGAGGCTTGTAACTCTTGGCATAGACGGGTTTGGCCACATTGCACGGTAACCTGAAGCAGCTGGCAGATATTTGCCTGTGTGTGTGACTATGGGTACACATGAGTGTACTTTTCATATTTCTAAGCATCTCAGCTCACCTGGTCACAGAACACAGAAAGCTGCGTTCGCCTGTTCACTTAATGTGTCTCGCAGATGAAATCATGCATAAGCAAATGCAAAATATCTTATACTCAGATTGTTCCCTAAGAGATCAATCACGTCAGAACAAATTCACATTTTCAAAACAAGCATTATTGCAGAGCCCAGAGTGGAGGAGCCTTTGAAAGGAGCACGTGTTGGGGGCAGAGTAGGGTAGGACTGAGCTGGAAGATCTCGAGGACACTGAACTGTGGGCCCTGTCCTTTGCTTTGCTGCTGTGAGCTAAACCAAGAGTCCAAGAACCCACCTTTCTGAAAATGATGTGTTATTTTTCTGAATAAGGACAAAAGAAGGAACAAATCAGAAGGGCAGTAGTAACTCAGGCTTTCATTTCTATGAAGAATTGTCACCTTTATTTTCAAAGGGCACCCTTATACCAAGTGCATGGGCCTGTCATAATTTTAGGATGAACAGCTCATCTTTAAAGAAAGTGGCCCATCACCTACAGATGCTTAGAGTCCCCAGCTTCAGAGCAAGGAAAGTCTAAGTTGTGAGAAAGACCCATGTGTTATCTTTCTGGCCTGTGACTCTCAAATTAAATTGTGCCTCTTGCGTATTAAAAGCTCAAGGAGTACCCCATGATTGCACTAATGTACACAGCTATGATTTAATTAAAAAAAAAGAAAGAAAGAAGAAACAAAAAAAGCTCAAGGAACTGTGTAGAGAAGCAACCCCAGTTCTTAAAATACCTACGCTATGGTACCTACTTGCTTGGAGCTTTCTTCTACCACCTTTGGTGCAATTTCTCTCTCATGTCCTGAGAACTTGCTTTTGCTTGGGGTAAGCAGATCTCTCTGGCTCTCTAACCTGGTGACTTCCTCCCACCAGCACGTTGTCTCCCCATCCTCCCAGGCCGCATCCTTACCAGGGGCCGTTTGTGCTTATTGCGTGCTTCAGCATCCTTGGAGGGAGCTGGCTCACCCTAGGTAGGATACAGGACTCATGCACACCCGCCGCGGCCTCAGATGGTGCTGGGTTGTAAGACGGAACGCAGCCAGTGGGCATCGGTAGTGCTGGCGTATGGTGAGGGCAATTCAGACAAGTCCCTCTTGTTACAACCAAATTGTGCTGTTGGGGCCAGGGGAAGTTCCAACTTCCTGATGATATTTAGCAGAAGATGAAGTCTGCCGCTGAATCCAGTCTGCTTCGGGACCACAGTTCTCTAATGTGTGATCCCCGTTCTCTAGCAGTCTGGCACAGTGACTCAGTGGTGGTGTTTCAGGGCCCAGGGGGAGCAGGTTCAAGTCTCAGCTGTGGGTAAGTCATTAAACTTTCTGAAGCTTTAGTTTCCTTATCTAAGAATATGAGTAATAAAGAACACACTCCAGGGTGGTGCCTGTGGCTCAAAGGAGTAGGGCACTGGCCCCATATGCCGGAGATGGTGGGTTCAAACCCAGCTCCAGCCAAAAGCTGCAAAAAAAGGGAAAGCACATACCCCATAGTGTTAGGGTGGAATTTAAATATGGTAACATAGTTTAGCTCAGACTGACACACGGCCAGACGTGAACTTCTAGAATCACATTGGTGCGGCTCCTCTGAGGTCACCTTATTTGAGGGTGCCAAGCCCGTGAGGACGATTCTTTGTCCCTGGACTGAGAGGATTTTCTTATCCACCCCTCCCTGAGTGCTTCAGGATATGCTGCCTGCTCGGGGATTAACATGTGCCTGCCTTCTTTGCCCAATTACACTTGTTCTTATTTATTGAGCTATTCAGGGGCAGGCAATGGGCCACACACTTTATAAATTTTGCTGTGTTTAATCTTCACATCAACCCCAAAGTGGAGCCTTATTAGCTCATTTTTCAGATGAGTCCCCTGCAGATCAGAGAAGTTTAGTAACTTTCTCAAAGCAACACAGTTAGTCGGGCAGAAAAGTGGTCAGGAGCCTGGCTCTTGTCTCCACCCCCAAGCTGTTTTGCAAATTCACAGATAGGGGTGGTCAGCTGAGCAGATGGATTCCACAACCCCGTGGTGTGTAATGCCTACCCTTTGTTCTGATTACAGCCAGATAAAGAGGTTGTTGCTGCTGAACAAACACACCCTCAGGCCTTAGAGCAGTGACAGCCCCTCGTGAGCCAGGAAAAGGGAGAAGGTCAACATCTTCCCATCTTGATGTTGACCTTTAGTTTCTCCACAGCTTGGGGAAAGGGTTCAAGAGGCAGTGTATACATACAAAATATACATTATCATGTATGTGTATATTTTAAAACTGTACGTTAAGCAATAACTGTTAAATAGAATGTTCTGCTGTCCTATAATAATAGATAATCTCATCCCACAAAATTGAAAAAGCACTACTGTATAGTTTTTATATAACTAGAAGTCAACAAAATATCAAACATTATTGAATTAAATTATTATTGCACAGCAGGGTGCCCATTCTCAGTGGTTAGAGCCCTGGCCTTGTGCACCAGGAGTGGCAGTTTGTTTTTTTGAGACAGAGCCTCAAGCTGTCACCTTGGATAGAGTGCTGTGGCATCACAGCTCACAGCAACCTCCAATTCCTGGGCTCAAGCGAGTCTCCTGCCTCTGCCACCCACATAGCTGGGACTACAGGCGCCCCCCCACAACGCCCCGCCATTTTTTGGTTGCAGCTGTCATTGTTGTTTGGCAGGCCTGGGCTGGATTAAGCACAGAAATAAACAAATAAATAAATTATTATTACATATGTCTGGGTCTTCTGTGGATTGATCAATATTTTCTTATTCTATTGACAGTAATGACCCACAAGAATAAAACTGAGAATTTAATTATATGCAAAGATTATAAAATTGGCATATATTTTTATAAAGTGTAATTTATACATTTTAAAAATAAGACATTACGATTACGTTGGTGTGTGCCACACCTTTTGGGGGCAGGACACGATTGTAAGAGGGACTTTACCTAACAAGTACAATCAGTGTAACCTGGTTTCTTGTACCCTCAATGAATCCCCAACAATTAAAAAAAAAAAGAAATTAAGATTATATCCCTATATAATTTTTTATATCCCTATATTTTTAAAAGAGGTATTCTTTTAAATTATTTGAAAATATTTATTAAAATTGTATGTAAAATTACAAATTGTATCAAAATTTATATTAACATTTTAATAAAGATGACCATTTTATGCAATTTTAGCAACTTTAGTCAAATATCATTATGTATTTTTATAATAAAACTATGCATCATTTCAGCATTAATGTCCTCTGGTGACCAGTGTTAAGGGTCAGGGCCCTTGTCCATGCTTACATGCCTGACTTTACTTGCACACAAACTTAAGAACAATGAATTGATTAGTATTGCAATGTGTCCCCAGATACCAAATAATCTGTTCACAAACATCTAAGGAATTACAGCTTTGAACATAAAGAGAAGCAAGAAACAAATGCCTGGCATTGTTGGATAATGGATTTTACAAGTAAATTAATTCATCTTTTTTCTTATTCAAATTCTTCCTAGCTTCTGAGCAATTCTCTCCAATATCACTGTCAGTGGGATTATCTGAGGACCGTAAGGGCAATCAGAAGTAGCTGCGTCCTTTTTTTTTCATTAAGACATGATCGCAGCCTGTCTATCACCCAAGCTAGGGTGGAGTGGTGTCATCACAGCTCACTGCAACCTCAAACTCCTTGGAGTGGTGTCATCACAGCTCACTGCAACCTCAAACTCCTTGGATGCAGGAGCCTCCCCAGTAGCTGTAACTGTAGGCATATACCACCAAGCCCAGCTAAGTTTTTTAGTTTTTGTAGAGATAGGGTCTTGCTATGTTGCTCAGGTTGGTCTCGAACTCCTGGGCTTAAGGGATCCTCCCACCTCAGCCTCCCAAAGTGCTGGGATTACAGGTGTGAGCCAATGCTCCAGGCCATGACTGCCTCTTAATTCAAAGACAGGGTGAAAAGATGCATCTCCCTGGAACTTGAATGGTGCTATTCCAAAGGGCACATGTTTATGGTCCATCAGTCTGACAGTTGAATCGCAGAAGATGGAAGTGCTCATATTTTCTTTAATAAATTTATTCTTAAATATTTGTGACATGTGAGGCTGTCTAAAATCTCAGGGTCAGGGGAGGAGCCTCTCTTGCCTGGGTTTAGTCACCCCCAGCTATGAATATACACAGTTTCAATTTGATAGTTAGGACAGAATTTGGAAAATTGAAAGTTACTGTAAATTGAGAACTTGTTACAGAAATGTAGCTCTCTTGAAGCCAGTGTTGAGGGTAGAGATAGGGAAGTTTTTGATTAAGTATGGACAGGTTTGTTAGAAAGACCATCTCCTCTAATATTTTGCTACTATAATATATGCCTAAACCAGACTGTTAACAATTTACATTGCAGAAGTACGAACACACTGATGTTAGTTAAAGAACATATTTCCCTCTTGAGGTTATATAGGTAGAGTCTGCAGAAGGATCCCGGCCATATTAATGCAGGTTTTGCTTTGCCTGAAGAGTAATTTCAAGCCTGCCATCTACAGAGAGTGTTATCAAAGGGATCGCAGTGCAAACGGTGACATTGGTGACTGGCTCTGATGGGGGCTTGCCTACCCTCCCTGGTAGCTGCAGAAATTGAGCTGTCAGACGAGGAAGATGAAATGCTACTTTGTTCTATGGCTTGAGCTCCCAGAGGCAACGTTTCCAGGTCATTTGACATTCGTTCAGAGAATGGGAAAGTATTTATCTTCCCCCCCTTTTATCTAAAACCTTAAAAAAAAAAAGAACCGCTTTCTGCATTTCGGAAAATAGGACATGACAGCTGTCCACAATGTCTGCCTAAATGTTTGAGAGGTAATGTTGACCAGTGACTATGTCTGGGTGGGTGGTAGCCTTTTCTTCTTGGGAAAATTGGGGACCACATATGGAGCGTCACCCTCACTCACATCATACGCTGATAATCTTTGAGGAGTGCCCCTTAGGATGTGGGATACACAAAATGGTCCACGGAAAAAAAAAGAAAGATGCCATGAAAAAAAAAAAGTCCTATTGCCAAGTAAATTTGGGAAGCACTGTACCCTGTATTTCCCTTTCCTTCTTGTTAGCACATGGTTCATGTTAGTATCTTAAAGCCTCTGAGGTTTTGTGGCAGGCAAGACGCTTACTGAGCTTTGCCGAAGCGAGAATTTCCCCAAATTAATTAGAATTTTTGAGATTTTTTCAAAGCACTCTTTGAGTTTCTGCTATCCGTCTGGAACTTTATAAGGTGCGTTGGTGAGTAGGGCAGAGGAGCCTTACGTGGCCTCCTGAAGCTGACAGACTGGTAACAAAAAGGAAAATAAAGCAGGGAATAATGACACGTGTGACGTGTGATAGGAAGAAAGAGAATACACGGGTGCTGCGGAGGGGAATAAAGGGAGGTCACTCTAAGAAGGCCACTTTTAGTTGGGAATGAAAACGTGAAGTGTGGGAAGAGGAGTTGCAAAGGCCCCGTGGCACCTCCCCGTCTGGTTCTCAGAAACATCTGGGGACTGGTAGCCTGTGTGACCCCTTTGTGACCAGTGATGCTCCTAAGACAGGGTGGGGGACCTGTGGCCTTCAAGGTCCCTAGATGTGCCCTTTCGACTGAATCCAAATTTTACAGAACAAATCCCTTTATATTTATGAACATGTTTTTGTTCACCTTTTATATTTATATTTTATTTTTTAAATGCACATATTTAAAATACTAAAGAATAAAATAACTTTCCTTTTTTTTTTTTTTTTTTTGCTTTTTCAAATTTTTAATTTTAAGGCAGTGTAAATTTACAGCTTCCTAAAGAGGATCAGTTAGAGGAATCGAGTCTTCCATACCCCCTCAGAATTCCCATTTTAATCTTTCATCTCTGAATCCAAGTCTTGCTGCTACTCTTACATGTAAGAGGAAATGTTCTTGTGCTTGTTTCTCAGCAGAAGACTTTTTTCTGAAGTCACAGCAAGAACTTTTGTTTCATGTGGGAAGACATGTAATTTAAGTGACTAGATTTCCTTTCTTTCTTTTTTTAATTAAGTCATTTGTACATAGATCATGGATACATTTACGCCATTATGGAATTCAATGTGTTGATTATTTATACAAATTGGAGTGCTTACATCCTACTAAATAAGATATTTGCACCAGATTGTTCATTGTAGCTCAATTCATAATTGCCAAGTCACGGAAGAAGCCCAAGTGCCCATCGACCCATGAATGGATTAATAAATTATGGTATAGGTATACTATGGAATACTATGCAGCATTAAAAAAGTGGAGACTTTACCTCTTTTATGTTTACATGGATGGAGCTGGAAAATATTCTGCTTAGTAAAGTATCTTAGGAATGGAAAAAATATGCAATGTACTCAGTACTACTATGGAACCAACTTATAATCACTCACTCTTGCATATGAAAGATGAATCACAACTATAGCCCAGGATGAAGGAGGGAAGAGGAGGGGGAGGGGAAGGAAGGGGGGGTGGTTCAATAGAGGGAGGGTTAGTAGGGGGACCACACCTATGGAGCATGTTGCAAGTATAAGTTGGATCTATCAAGTGTAGAACACAAATGTCTTGACACTGTAATTGGGTAAATGAGGTGAAGGCTATGTTAATTAGTAGGATGTAAATGCTCCAATTTGTATAAATAAAATAACTTTCAACAAAATAATCCTCCCAGATTGATCGGCAGAATTAGAACATTAGTGAGCCAAGAGGGCTAAACTGATGGCTGCTACGTTGGATTTAGTTCTAACTTCCCCTACCTGACTGGCATCATTTTATGCGGGTTGAGTTTGCCTGTCTGTTATCAGCTTTGACAACTGTGCACTGTGTTTCTGTTTGAAGTAGAATTTGTGAATAGTTGTGTAGCTCCACGGTGTTTTTTTTGTTTTTTTTTTTTTTTAATTCTGTCTGCTTAACAGCTCATGTCACAAAAGACCAAGAGAATGCTGGAGGGGAAAAAAACAGATTTTTTATTTTATTTATTTATTTATTTATTTATTTTTTGTAGAGACAGAGTCTCACTTTATCGCCCTGGGTAGAGTGTCGTGGCGTCACACTGCTCACAGCAACCTCCAGCTCTTGGTCTCAAGCGATTCTCCTGCCTCAGCCTCCCGAGTAGCTGGGACTACAGGCGCCCGCCACAGCACCCGGCTATTTTTTTGTTTTGCAGTTCGACCGAGGCCGGGCTTGAACCCGCCACCTTCGGTATATGGGGCCGGCGCCCTACTCGCTGAGCCACAATGAAAAATCTGCAATATTATCTTGTTTCCGCTAAAGATAAGATGATTTTCTTGCTTTGTGATACCGCAATATCAACACTGAAGAAATTCGACATTATTATTCAACATTATGACAGCTGTAAGGTGCACAAATATTTTAAATTAGATGGAAAGGCAGGAAAGCTTGTTTTGCAGAAATTAAAAGACAAAAAGCAAAGGTAATTCCCTCAAGAAGCCATAAGACCTGGAAATAATGCTGCTGAAGCATCTTATAAAGTTTCTTATATACTCAGGAAGCAAAAGAAGCCAGCCATGCAGTAATGTAGAAAGTGTGAGAGAATGCAGTGCTGAAGTTGTAGGACATTTAGATCCTGATGACATTCCTGAGTGCAAACAACTGCCTCTTTCAAGGAGAACCATAATTGATCGGCAGCAAGAATCAGCCTTCAACTTAACAGAACAACTTCCTGTAATACTTCAAAAGGAAAATATATATTATTCAATTGATTGGGTGAATGAACTGTTAGCACTGACTCAGCACAGATTTTATACTTTATCCAGGTCATGAGATTTTTTTCGCTATAAAGAGTTACTCACTTTGGGTACTCTGCCATAACAGAACACAGGGAATATACATCTTCAACAACCTTCAAAATAAATGTTGTGAAGTTGACTGAATTTGGTAAATTTAGTGAGTGTGTGTCTAGACGGTGCACTTTCTATGACAGGAAAACGTGAAGGGTTTATTGCACAGATAAAAAGTATTAACAGATACAGATGCTCTTGATTCTTTTTTTTTTAATTAAATCATAGCTGTGTACATTAATGCAATCATGGGGTACAATGTGCTGGTTTTATATACAATTTGGAATGTTTTCATCAAACTGATTAACATAGCCTTCACGGCATTTTCTTATGGTTATTGTGTTAAGGCATTTATATTCTACACCTAGTAAATTCCACATGTACCCTTGGAAGATGCACCCTAGGTGTGATCCCACCAATTACCCTCCCTCCACCTATCCTTCCCCCTCCCCTCTCCCTCCTCTGCCCCCTCTCCCCAAACACTTAGGAATCTAAAAATAGACCTGCCATTCGATCTTTTAATTCCTCTACTAGGTATATATCAGGAAGACCAAAAATCACATTATAACAAAGATACATGTATCAGAATGTTTATTGCAGCCCAATTCATAATTGCTAAGTCATGGAAGAAGCCCAAGTGCCCATCGACCCATGAATGGATCAATAAATTGTGGTATATGTACACCATGGAATATTATGCAGCCTTTTAAAAAAATTTTAAATTTTTAATATTTTTTTCTTTTTTATTAAATCATAGCTATGTACAT
>CAUYON010144841.1:0-31004 GCA_963573935.1 Arctocebus calabarensis
GTAGTCCCAGCTACTAGGGAGGCTGAGGCAAGAGAATCACTTAAGCCCAAGAACTGGAGGTTGCTGTGAGCAGTGTGACGCCACGGCACTCTACCCAGGGCGATAAAGTGAGACTCTGTCTCTACAAAAAAAAAAAAAAAAAAAATTAGATCTTAAATATTCTCATCACAAAAATAGCATGTGAAATGATAAAGATGGTATTAATTTGATTTAATCACTTAATAATGTATACAAAATATGTTGTATATCATAAATATAGA
Source organism: Arctocebus calabarensis (assembly GCA_963573935.1). NCBI lineage: Eukaryota > Metazoa > Chordata > Mammalia > Primates > Lorisidae > Arctocebus > Arctocebus calabarensis. Next base: position 261 of record CAUYON010144841.1, read on the forward strand.
TAATTTTATTTGCTAATTGTACCTTAATAAAAGTGGGAAAAATTAACACAGAACATGAATTGACTTCCATATGATTTCCCTTCCTCATCTAATGTGCTATCAGTCTAAGTTGCTTCCATTTTCCATCACCTATTTAAAATCAAACCAACCAGGGCGGTGCCTGTGGTTCAAGGAGTGGGGCACTAGCCCCATATACCTGGGATAGCAAGTTCAAGTTCGACCCGGCCTAAACTGCAAAAAAAAAAATCAAACTGACCAGAGTACCTTAATTTTTTTTTCTTAGAAGCTCCCTAAAGAGTATTCAGAAAAAAAATTTTTTTCAACTGAAAATGTTTCTTAGAAATTAACATTTTTAGGTTCTTAGAAAAAATGATAAACTATTTTCTGCAACATTTTCCAGAATAAGATTTATCTCTAATTTGTTAAGGGAATTAAAATTTTGTGGAGTCATTTTGAAGCATTTTTTTCACATGCAGCCATACTACTCCCACCCCGCACCCCCCATGTATTTTACAAAACAGATCATGTCTAAAACCTTTCAGATGCAGCTAAGTGTGCTAAGCAGAGAGGCTGTGGGCTCAGCCTCGGAGTTAGAAGGTGAACGTACCCAACCAGTGGAGGAGTTGCTGGATGCCCCCTTTCTCTGCTGTCATTGGCACAGTCTTTTCATTTGGAAAAAAAAAAAAAAAAGTAAAATAGTACCAAGTGGGGGCTAAGGTTTCAGAATTAACTCTGTAGTGAGGCAACATTTTAGGAAGCAATATAAAAGCTAATTTCTGAAAGAGCTTCATGTGGCATAGATTCAAACGGTAACTTTCATAGTTAGATGATAAATATAAAATTCTTTTTAAAATTTTGCAGTTTTTTATATAGAAAGATATAAAAAAAAATATGCAAATACCTGTGTACCTACCACACAGTTCAAGACATAAAACATCACAAGCACGTGTTTTCCCGAGTCACGGCACCTTGATCCCCTTCTCTTTTCCTCACCAGAGATAACCACCATCCTAAATTTGGTATTTACCACTTCTATAAATTTATTTATATTTTTCCACATGTACTTGCATTCTTAAGAGTCTTTCCTATTTTAAATCTACACGAATAATATACAACTTTTGAATACATTACATTTCATAGAAAGTAATCTCAAAAGCAAAAGACAAACATCTTGGACAACTGCCATACTTTTACGACTTACATAATGCAATATTTTGGTTCAATTTGGCTCTTCCAAAGTATTAATTTTTTTCAAAAATTGAAACACTACAGAGTAAAAGGCGGAATGGATAGTAATAACAATTTTCGTATTTTACCTTCTTAAATAAGAGCAAAACCTATATATTTTACAAGTGATCAGCTCAGTTGCCAACATCAGCCAAAGAAAATAGACTAGCATATGTGCATAATGTCAGAAATATTTACTTCCAAATGAAAAGCAATGTATTTCATTTTGAGTATGAGTACCAAATGGTTCTTCAGGAAGAATTCTACTGCCTCTATTGAGGGGATTCTGTAACAAAAAGATCCATTTTTTGTTCTGCAATTATAAATAAAGAGTAAAGTGTGGTAGATTGTTTCCAGAGACGGCCACAATAGTCCGGTCCTGCACACTTCCTGCAGTGAGATTGTGTGCTCCTCTCATTCAATGGTACATGGTAGCTGGGTCGATTTTTGTTTGAATCAAGAAAATTCATCCATAGAAATGACTCGACCTGGCTTACATGGCTAAACTTCAAGGGACCTTGTAACTTCTATTCTTGCACTCTTGGAAGTACTGAGAGAAGAGAAACAAAGTATTCTGACCACTGAAACCACCTGTATCCACGCCCGGCTAATCTGCGAGCTGAACAAAGCCCCAAGTCATAATACATCATCCAACACAACACAACCACATACCAACTTCCAGGAACAAAAGAATTGCACCATCCACAGAATTGCGAGAAAGAATTAATAATTATTATCTCTTTTCTTTCTTTTAAATTTCAGATTACTATGAGGGTACAAACCATTAGGTTATATAACTTACACATATAAGGTTAAAGTCTGAGTTGTCGTTATCTCCCACACTCCAGGATTGTGCCATTTACCCATGCGTTGTACCCATTGTGTGGGAACCTACTGAACACCCCCTTATTCTTGAATTTAATTGAAATTTTCTCTTGTGTGGGTCTGTGATTGCCAATCTCCTAGTTTCAAATTTCTAACATTTGAGGGGCTACAGTGCAGCAATACACAACTGAAAGGAAGAGTAATATGAGAACCGGTTTGTCCTATAGGTTTAGCATATTTGCACTGCAAGTTCAAGTCATAAGAAAAATGTCACAAAAGAAAGTCCTACCAGTTCTGCATCATCACAAAGCTCAACATTCAAAAGTTCTTGGGATGCCATTCTTCTCCAAATCACAGTCTTCAAATGTGAGTGAAGGAATTTGCCCTAGATGAAAATTTTCAAACAACCAGTCCAAATGACACTATTTGGCACTTATTACTAAATGTGTGGGAAACTCTGAACTACTCTGATATCTATATTATTTATATATCACCTAACCCCAGTGAAAATGGCTTTTATAAAAACGTCCACAAACAAGTTCTGATGTGCATGCAGAAAGGAATACCTCCACACTAGTCCAGCCTCTATGGAAAGTAGTGTGGAAGGCTCGGCACCTGTGGCTCAATGGGCTAAGGCGCCAGCCACGTACACCTTAGCTGGCGGGTTCGAATCCAGCCTGGGCCCACCAAACAGCAATGACAGCTGCAACCAAAAAAAAAAAAAAGGAAAGTAGTGTGGAGATGCCTCAAATAACTTACTGTAGACCTGCCATTTGATTCAGCAATCCCACTACTAGACATTACCCAAAGGACCAAAAGGACATTTTATAAAAAAATACACTTGCACTTAAATATTCATAGTAGCACAATTCACAATCACAAAGATGAAGAAACCATCCATGTGCCCATCAATGGATTAATAAAATGTGGTATGTATACCACAAAGTACTATTTAGCTCTAAAAAATAGTGATCTGGTATCTTTCATAACAACCAGAATGGAACTGGAGACCATTCTCCTATGTAAAGTCATCACAAGGATGGAAAAGCAAACACCACATGTACTTAGCACTAAATTGGAACTAGTCCATCAACACTTATGTGCACATAGGGAAGTAAACCTTGACAGAAACCAGGTAGGTAAGAGTGGGCAGGTTAATTCATACCTAAATGGTACAGTGCACATATTCTGGGTGAAGGGCACACTTAAAACTCTGACTTAAAATGTACAAAAGTAAACTGTGAAACCGAAACAAATGTACTCCTGTAGTAGTCTGAAATTTTTTTTAAAAAGACCATTGCTTAAGTTTAAGCATTACTTATAATTGCCACAAAGAGTCTATAATCCAAGAACACAAATGCACACCAACTTCCAGAAGAACAGAAAACATGAATATTGTGTATAATATTTTGCAGGGAACAACTGGAAAAGACAAAAGGATCTTGCCCTTTATAGGAAATGGTGGAAGAATTTCTTATAAAAATATTTTCTTCAAAATAGCAATATATGACTATCAGAACTTTTTCATTTGCAAGCCACTGAAACCAAATCAAACAAGCTTAGCAAACAAAAAAACAACCCAAAGAAAAGGAATTTATTAGATCTTGCAACATAAAACTTCTGAAATGACTCTATCCAGGGGGACAGTAGGATTGTTAAGACTAAATCTGGCTCTGTTTCCTGGCAGATGAACTCATTCTGGTGACTAGAATGTTTGATGATAGATAAGGCTTATATTCTGTACTACCAGGAACCTCAGATTGAAGAGTTCCACCTGAGACCAAAAATTAATTTTATTGCCTACTCTTCAATAATCACTCTGGGGTGGGGTGGGGAGCTGCAACGCTCTCTACGGCCAGTCCTCAGATCACATACCAACCTCCTAAAACCAAATTTTCCAAAGAAAGTTAGAAAAATGATTCAAGAAGAGTTGAAGTGTGGCTGAATAGGAAAAAAAAAATAAAGAAAAAGTGTCCACTATAATTAATGTACTTTTAATATAGTAATGCTTATATTTAAACAGTTCTAGGCTAAGTCCTAAAAGTAAAGGAATTTGGAGAGTTCTTTTCTTTCTTCACTTAGCAAGCTAAAGAAATAGGTTGTACCAATATGTATTGAGTTCCAAAAGTGAAAATATTTAGTAGTTTCTTAACCTTCTGTTTCTGTTACTTACTGTATAGGTAATAGACCGTTTGAGGAAACTACTCTTAAAAGATTCAAAGATTTCATCTAAAAATTGTTCTTATTTGAAATTCCACAACGTTCTTAATGAAAAAAAATATTATCTGCATAATTACACTAAATGGCTCCTGGAATACATTACCACTAATGATGCTAATAGAGTTAGTCCAGATGCAAACTATAAAAACATCCATTATCTTTTGTCCTTGAAGGAACTGCATAAATTGCTTCTTTTTCTTGTAAGAGGTCTACTAAAGATATACTATAATTTCTTGTATTTTGTTTTGTAAACTGTTCTACAGAGTCTCAGTATCTCACAAAATTTTCTTAGATGATTCTAAAAATATATCCCATAACTTTATACTTTTTTCCATGGCCCAATTTCATATGTAATTGATTTAATGAATGTTTTAGCCAAGTTATCCTTCCTCGTTTGTATTCAGCCTACAGAAATTAAGTAGCACTGTATGCAACAAAAATATTTTATAAAAAATAAATTAAATTACTATTATGGGTAATACATGCAAGTTGAAGATAGATTTCATGGTGTATCAGAATTATGATGTCAACTTATAGAATTAAAAAATGTCTGTAATGACAAAGTATTTAACTTAAATATTCTGAGTCTCAAGGTCATAAAAAAGCAAAAGTCCTACAAAAATAGTGCTTATTAAAAAACAAAGTAGATGTTTGTAAGGTAGGCAGGAACATGGTCACAGAAAAGTTTACACTTAATGCTCAATGAATGACTAGATGTCTTAGATAAGGTCTTAGATAAAGCAAATTTCTATTAGCTTTGCATGATTGTATATCATGAACTTCAGTACCTCTGAAATCTTTTGAACCCAGTTAATAAAATATCTTTAATTTTCTGCATATAATTTGTAGGTCACATGCTTCTTTGTTGGTTTTGTTGGGAAGTATATTTTTTAGAGTTCTCCAGAGAAACAGAACCAATATGATGTATATAGACAGAAAAAGAGATTCATTCTGAGGAATTGGCTCATGTGGTTATGAAGGCTGGCAAGTACAAATTCTGCAGGACAGGCTGGCAAGCTGCAGATCCAGGAAAGCCAGTGCTCGGAAGGTCCAGTCTGGAGGCAGTTTGCAAGAGAACAAGTTAGAGACAACACTGCAGATGAAGTCCAAAGGCAGTCTGCTGGAGAAACTGTCTTGTTCTGGGAGGCCAGTCTTTTTATTCCGTATGGGTCTTCCAAAGATTGGATGGGGACTACTCACATTATGAAGAGTAGTCTTCTTTCTACATAATGTGCCAATTTAAATGTTAACCTCATTTAAAACACCCTCACAGAAACACCCGAAATAATGTTTAGCCAAATATCTGGGCACCCTATAGTCTAGTCAAGTTGACACATAAAACTAACCATCACAAGTTCACCCCTGGTCAAGTTGGCACTTGACCATATGCTTCTCCTTAAGCCATATTTAATCACCACATAAAGACAATAATTGATTTAAATCACAGAACATGGTAATACTAAGAGATGGCCCTCAGAAATTTTGTGTATTTCAGACATATACTTCCTTACTTCCATTATTAGTCCAATTTTCCCATGGTATCATGGTATCACTGATCCCGGGATCAGTCACTCCAACCAGAACCTTAACCCCCTTTTCTCCGGTTGACTCAAAGTCATGAGGAGCCCAAAGTGGGCAAGTAACAGTTTACTTCCAGTTCAATGGAATCATTACTGTATCTCCTGGTGGAAACATTCCTTCCTTTGGAATTAAGACCTCTGATCCAGCAGGAAGTAAGGTCATAGGAATAGGAAGCAAAAAATTTGCTAATGCATCAGTACAGATAAGTGAGTGGTATTACTTGCATTCTCATCCCTTGACTCCTGGGCCCATGTATCTTGGCTATGGGAGAAACATCCCTAGATATTGACAATGATTCAGAGTACAGACAGCCTCCTGGAGAGCCTTTCCCCAGCCCGTCAAAGGTTTTACCACCTACCTGGCACTATGACTTAGTCTTAAAAGGCCAATTCACCCTTCTAACAAGACAGTTGCTTCAGAACAGTGGGGACATAGTAAGACCAGGGGATTTGATGAGCTTTGTTTGATCAGAAGCACTGCTGTGAAGAACACTAGGACGGTGGACAAGCCGTTCTGTAAATCCAAACGTGGTGGTTTTGACAGAGGTGCTGTGCAGGGAAGGCAAATCCACATCCAGAAGGAGTGTTTATTCCAGAAAGAACAAAATGCTTCTCCCTCCATGATGTAAGGGGTCAAATGTAATCAACATGACACCAGGTGGGGTTACATAAAGCTAGGATTTCACATAAGTTATGTCTTGTGGTAGTAAAATGGTCTAGGAATCATTTAGATTTGATGCAAATGGATTTTTCTGTTAGGAAAAGGAGACCCCTTGGCCTGGTCTCACTTGACTATAAAGCTGTACATCATTTGGAGAAAGAATCTTCTGTGTTCACTACTCAGCTCAAGTGTTTGGTGTTGAGATTAAGTTCTGAGGCCAGGAGTTAAGTGAGCTTTAACCCAAGCAGATCCATAGGTCACTTGACACACAGGGCACTCCCAATCAGCAGAGCAGGCAGATAGGAAGAAGCAGGGAGGTCCAGGTGAAGGAGGGGGAAATGTTCAAATAGATGGACAGTTTTAGTGTAGCTCGATCTTATTTTGCTAAAAATAGTTTATACATTTCAATAGCTACTTTTTTTCTCTTCAGTTTTAAAGGGCTTTGAACCTATTGTCTAAATGACCTCAGGTCTGTTAGAGGCAGGCATATATTTATGGCATGAAAACCCTGACTAAGACGTATGTTGACATGTATCAGAACATACTGAGGAATGAATTACTCTTTCACTTAGTTTGTTTTAAAATCAAGACTTGTAGTTTTCAGAGGAAATCCTGAATATGATTATCCATGTGTATATTAAAACCTACCCCGTGTCTGCATCCCCTGAAAGTAAGTACTTACTTTATAAGAATGTAAATCTGGTGCCTTTCACCCACACTGAATTCATAGTTGAAGTTTCATATTTCAATTAAGCAATTAAAACTTTTTGAAATTAAGTATAACTTTAAATTACTATAATTCAAAATAAAGTATCATACATAATTGAAAAATAGACAAGAGAAAGATGGCAAGAATAAGTTTGCCAAAAGGATGATAGATCTTAAAGTAACAAATTAAAATGACTTTCAAAATAGGTGGGAAATGAAGAGAAAATAAAACTGCCACGTAGCCTGCTTTATAAAACTTGGATTTTAATAGTCTTGCCTGACACAAGAGATGAGACAAGCTATGGATAATCTCTAATATTTGTTCAACAAATATTTATTGAGTACCTACCTATGTACCAGCAACTAGGCTAAGCCCTGACAATATAGCAATGAACAAAACAAAGTCCTTGTGCTTATAGAATGTAACATTATAGAAAAGTGGATGCAAATGGATACATATGTCAAATAACATTAAGTGTTACAAATAAAAATGTAATGGATTACAAGGGCTACAGATTGATGGGCAGAGGGGGATATGCTACTTTATTTTGGGGTGGTCATTAAGGGCCTCTGCCCATAAGCAAGAGCAATGCTCTACCCAGAGCATTTCAGGAACTCAGTGCAGAGAGCTGGGATGGGGGTGGGTAAGAAGAAGTAGAGATAAGATCTTATAGGTAGCCAAGATAGAGTTTTGATTTTTATTCTGAGGGTGTTAAGCAGAAAAATGATACAATCTGTATTTAATAGGGACATTATGGCTATAGAGATTATTTGTAAGGAAACAGGGAAGCAGCAGAAAGACGGGGGTGTAATAATCAACTGTAGTTCCGTTGTACCTCAGTCTGAGATTGATCTACCTATCCCGTATGCATCTGGAGAATGCTAATACTAATCGACGTATTTTCATATCAAAGGAAGATTAAGATATTTTGCTTTCTGGCCAGGCTCAGTGGCTCATGACTGTCAGAACCATAGTACTCTGGGAGACAGAGGAGGGTAGACTGTTTGGCTCAGGAGTTTGAGACCAGCCTGAGCAAGAGCAAGACCCTGCCTCTACTAAACATAGAAAAACTAGCTGGGCCTAGTGGTGTACACCTGTAGTCCCAGCTACTCAGGAGTCTGAGGAAAGAGGATTGCTCAAGCCTAAGCGTTTGAGATTGCTGTGAGCTATGATGGCACCACACGCTACACAGGGCAACAAAATAAGACTCTGTCTCTAAAAAAAAAAAAAAATTTAATTTTGATTTGTACATTTCTAAAGTTTATACATAAACATAATTTTATCACTTATGGAGGTCCAATACACTAAATAAATAAATTCATCAAGACAAAATACAAACACCAAATAAAGAATGGGAAGCATGATATTATACTAAGTATGCAGTATCCCAGTATATTAGGTTATTTATTCCATTATTACTAAAATCATGTATAGGGTTTGTAATGCTGAGATGACTTGGAAACCTGGTTCATGTTAGAAATGTAGTTTTCTGGGTTCTGTCTAGTATCAGGTGTGGGGACTGGAAATGTACATTTTAAACAAGCTCCCAGGTGATTCTCACATATAATGATGTTAAATCAGCAAATCTCCAGAGTAAAGGAAGAGTATTTTAGTGAGCTGAATGTTTTAAAGTAAGGTTAGATTGGATATTAAAAACAAGGAAGATCATATTCTATTACTTCATCTCAAATCCATTTTTGAATAAGATAGGGTATGAATAAAAGAAAATCAAAATTCCATTGCTGTACCACAATTACAAGAAAAACAATGACTTAAACTATAATAAAAATTGCAGAAGGACATGTTTTGTTAATTAGGTGACAATAAAAAATTATTAGAATAAGAGCTTTATAGTGAGAATGACCTTAGAAAGCTTCAGAACAACTTTCTCATTGTACAGATCAGGAAATCGAGACTCTCAGTAACAGCCAAAAAGTAGCACAGTCCAGACCGAGGACTCCTCATGACTCATTTATCCCCTATTGCTTCTATTACTTCTCTATTGATTTTAAAACATTTGTTAATAGTTTATCCTATCGTTTTATTTCCCACAGAATTAAACAGTAGTGACATTTGAGAAAATCTTACAGAGAGGATCTTTCTAAAAATTCTGAACTAAACCAATGTAATCAGTAATATGTTTTTGTTAAAATTAAGATTTGATTTTCTTTCATATTATTTTGACATATGCTGGCTACTTACAGTGAGCTCGAATGTTTGTGGTACAGTGTGCTACCTAGACTATTAGTGTTCAGAATCATGTGTTCAGCTGTAACAATGGCTTCTTATAGACAGAGTGTTCCTCTGACCAACGGCTGGCTCTGGCCACATGACTTGCTTTAGCCCACAGAGGGCAGACTTGATGAGCACTCAGTCACTTAGATGCGCTTCAACACCTTCCACATTGCCACTAGTTCTCTTGCTTCGGTGCCTTCTGTCCCTAGGACATACCACAGGCAGGGCCTTCACTTGCAGTCTGGGACCTGGACGGAGTGAACCTGAACCTGAACCACATCCGGCAGGGCAGCCTCGGCAATCCAGAATAGCAGCCAACGTGCACATCAGTGAGAAATGAATATTGATGACAGCCATTGAAATTTTCGAAGTTTGTTACACATTATATATAGCTTAATAAAAGCAGATACATAAAGGTTCCCAAATCTAGATCAAAAATCGCCAAAATGTAGAAACAGCCTAAATGCCCACCAACCCAGGAATGGATTAACAAGCTGTGGTATATGTATAATAAGGAATACTACTCAGCCATTAAAAAAGATGGGGACTTTACAGCCTTAGTATTAACCTGGATGGATGTGGAACACATTATTGTTAGTAAAGCATCACAAGAATGGAGAAACAAGAATCCCATGTACTCAATTCTGATATGAGGACAATTAAGGTCCTAGTACACGGTGGGGGTAGGGGATGGGAAGAGCTGAGAAAGGGAAGGAGGGAGGAGGTGAGGGGGTCACTGGGTGTGGTACACCTTTTAGGGGCGGGACACAATTATAAGAGGGTCCTTATCTAACAAAGGCAATCAATGTAACCTGGTTCTGTGTACTCTCAATCCCCAACAATAAAAAAAAGAAAAAAAATCTGGCACTTGAAACAGAAAGATGTAAGTAAAAATTCTAAGGTTTCCAGACCAAGAATCTTTATTATAAAGATGTGTAAATACCTTACCGATGTGCCTGCAAGTACAATAGTGATAGAACATTTTTATGCAGTTTAAAGCGTGGTATATGATAGGTATATATTTGAATTATTTGTGTTTGGAAAATAGGGGTAATGAATCTACATTACAATTTTATAATGTAAAATTGCACCAACACGCCGAAAGGAAATGCCACAATTTATCTGGGAATATAATTTTCAAGGCTTGTAGAAATATAAGGGAATTAAAAAAAAATTATCCCACAAACACACAATGCTCTATCAGTTTTCATGATTTATGTCAGATTTACATCAGCAAAATAATTTGCTTCTCCACATAAAATTTTTTAAACTTATCTTTTTAACAATTTTAATTCCTCTAAGTATGATTATCAGATTAGTTGTTTAGAAAAATTTGTTAACTTTATCCTTGTAACATATTAGATGGCAAATAGGAATTTCATAGATTCTGAAGGACCATTTGGCTACAGATAATACCACCTCTTGGGGAAAGATAGCTTTATCTTATAATGCCTTTTTTAAAAGAAATTATGGGATCAATGTTTAATAACTTCATCTGGTAATTGGGACCTGAAGCTAAAAACACAACTCAAAAAAGCAAAGCGTGTGCATCTCATCCCAATTTAGTATTAAGTGACTTCACATCGATAGCTTAAAATTAGCTATGATGAAAGTATTTACATGACAAAAATTGGAAAGCCCAATGAATTGGGGCATTTATTCTCCCAAGAGATGGTGATTTATCAGTGTACCACCAGGCTTAAGAAATTGCCTTTACATTAGGTACTTTAACATTTAACAAATTTAAAAAATAGCCCAATTTGGTTTATCAGAGGTGATTTAAGGCTACAAAATTACAACTGGAGCTAGTATCTTGCCACAAGGGTTTAGAAGGGCTGATGGCGCTGAGGAAGGTACGGTGATGCTCCCAGAGCACTTTCTACACAATCCAAGCCCTGGTAGAATGGATGCACCTAGCACAGAAAATGAGACTCTTGGTTTTGCCGAGTACATATAGACCGAAAAATAGGCATTTCAAAAGGCAGTCTAATAGTGTTTCTTGTTTCTTTTTTTCCTGGTAGATGCTCATGGCCAGACATACTCTGCCAACAAGGATAACTAACTTATGTTAGGTACATAGACTATAAGAACTTACAAACATTTCTGATGATAAGTATTAACTTTAACACCTGGGTTAGGCTTTATCCAGTGGAATTATTTTTAGGACTTTTGAACATTACCAGGGCTTTGACAGTATCAATCTCTATTTGGGGTGTCTGTCAGAAAAATATCTCAAGAACAACGGTGTGGCCAAATTTGTGTCCAGAACAATGGTGTGGCCGAATTTGTGTGAGCATTCACATTTCCCTGGCCTTTGTTGTACTCTTAGCAGAAAATGTTTATATTCTATAGGAAGTATTGGAGAAATATAGTTCACTTCCCAAAAATGTTTAACAAAATAAGTTAAACACATTTCCTGGAGAGACTGAAATAAGTATTTGTGTGTGTGTGTGTGTGTGTGTGTGTGTACTGCATCCATTTGGGAAGAAATTATTCTTGTGATAAATTACCCACTTCCTTCATTCTCAGACTTTAAGTAAAACAGACGCTAGTAGTGAACTGTTACTGTACTTTTTACACTTGATCTTAGCCAAAAGGCTAAAAAGCAATGTTACTATGCTTTAAAAAAATATATTACATTGGGACCTGGAGCTAAATGTGACTGATCAAAAAGTTAATGCAAAATTTCTTATTCCCACTACTGTACAATAGATGATTAAAATAGTTTGTGGAGTAGCACAACATATAAATATTAATTGAAGCAACCTGACAGTGAAACCCAACAAATAATAAAAATTATCAGATGGTATAACAGTTGCTTTAGGCATTCCCAATTACTAGACTATGATTCATATTTCACAGATTTTTAGGGAAACCAAAAGTATTAGATGTATATTCTAAAAATCCAATACATGAATAAAAATTGAACTTAGGAATTATGGGTCAAAATAAAAAGGAATCATGCTCAAAAATACATTTTTTAAATCACATAACCAAAGTTATGACTCAACTTCCAAATCTTGTTAAAGAATAAAAAAGTACTTTTTAGAAACAAATTAATCTTCAAATGATGTTAAAAGTCACCCTAGTGAATACTTTTTATAACACAGTGTACAACGCTGCTTAGTGGCATTTCCCAAACTGCTCTGAGGACTCAGATGACAAATACTCCACAGAGGACTGGGACTCACTACAACCCTCCACTCACCTACCTTCACAACATCCACGAGCATTTTAAAGGCCTTGGATTTCAGTAACAAAACCTGCCCAGCTGTGCTTAACCCACAATATACTATGCTTATTTTATCACAGAATTTTTTCTTGACATATAAGCATTTTTGAAAATTTTTTTGTGGTCCTTTACGTGCATTTTCTATACCCAGTACCCATACACCAGTCTGTGCCTCGTACAGAACTATCAATGTATTTTTGTTGACTCACATACATGACACTTTATAAGTAAAAGGAGAAAAACTCTATCAAACCTTAACAAACCAAACCAACTTTTTTTTTTCTTCGACAGAGTCTCACTTATTAACCCTCAGTAGACTGCTGTGGCGTCGCAGCTCACAGCAACCTCCAACTCCTTGGGCTAAGGTGATTCTCTTGACTTAGCCTCCTGAGTAGCTGGGACCACAGGTGCCTGCCACAACGCCCAGCTATTTTTTTGTTGCACTTTGGCTGGGCCTGGGTTTGAATCCACCACCCTTAGTATATGGGGCCAGCGCCTACCCAGTGAGCCACTGGCACCGCCCCCAAACAAACTTTTAAAGTAAATACATCTTACTTGGGGGAATAATCACTGAGAAGGTAGAAAGAAGTAACAGTTCAAACTCAGTTTACAGTTAAATTGCAGACTTCTATAATTTGGGGGTTTAAATGTTCTCAAGCTGATTAACATTTTATAGTGTGTGAATGGACTGTTGGTGTTTTGCAGGTGGATCTTCCAGGCTTATCCTTGGCTAATTTCATAGGGTTTGTGACACAAACCAGTTTACTCAAACTTCCATTATGTTCAGCCTTGTCCTGAAATTGCTCAGTTTTGAAAGTGAGCTAATGATACTCAAGTTTATCTTATTAAGTACAAAATAATACAAACAATGGACAGCATTAAACATTGGATAGCATTTTTATCAAATAAAACTTTAAACATCTTAGTTTGTACAACTGGACAGATCTTTATTTGTAACAAAGACTTGTTTTATCTTTGGTATAGTCTAGTCAACTTAGCTGATCATATGACAGTTTTGCTTTTAAATTTTTCCATAAAGCTTTTATAAATAAGACTTCATTAATTTATATTACTTTACCAAATACATAGATGAAAATCACTCTCAAAATGTCAATTTTCACAAAACTACCTTCTTCCTTTCAAAATGTAGTCAAATACACCATTAACAGTATTCATATGTACAAAAATTTAAGCCAAAAATTTAGAGTTATAGGCAAAATCTTGAGCACACTTCTGCTGTGCCAAAGAAAAAATCCTGGACTCTATCCATATTTGTAAAAAAATATATAATAAAACATGATCTCTGATTAAAGCAAATCATTCAAAGACTGTTATTAATACCTATTGCCAAAAAACTATTTTAACAGCCATAGTTTTATACTTGCAGCCAAGGTTTCTAGCAGTATATTGTCAATAAACAAAGAGGTAATGCTTGGCGGTTAAAGGTCACTGCCAAAGTTTCCAACATAGTTACAAAGAAAAGTTTCTCTAAAGTACAAATATCAAATGTGCTCAATGGAGAAAACTAGATGCAACACTGATAAGCCTGTGACAAATGACTCTGAAAGTGAAGATTACTCTGTAAAATAACAGGCATCTAATACGCAAAAAACAAAAAATGAAAAGTCAAACATTTGTTACCAATATATATGGTAGCCAAACATAATTTTTACTGACTCTCCTTGGTTAGTATTACTGGGCTTGCAAATATGAGTGTTTAATTGTTAGTTAATTTCTTGGAAACACCAAAAAATAAAAATAATTCTGCAAAGAAACAGTTTTCCTTGTTATATATTGGCTCAAAACCAAGTACTTGAATACAGTGTATTGTCTATACTGTATATTTTTAAGATCTAATTTGAGAGCAATTTACATTGAGAGAATCATTTAATTTGGCTCTCAAACAGGCCAAAGACTTATCTTTATTATTTGCCTCTGGGAAGGTAAGTTACCTTTGCAAAATGCCAAAAGGTAATAAATACACCAAAATTTAACTCAATTATCAAAACTAACAATGAGTCATTTGGCTTCAAACTGTAATGTACATAAATTCTTTGTTATGGTAAACACTTTTATTTTCTCTGACATAAGAAAACTGTTCTTGATCTTAAAATCTAAATGATAAAATAAAAAAGATAATAGCTGAGAACAGGTTTGGATATGGTTTATAAAATTAGAAATGCCTCAACTGGGACAACACAGTGAGACTCTGTCTCAAAAAAAAAAAATGAGTATGGATTTATATATTTGAGAATACTCTAAAACAGAGATCACAGATTTGGTATACAAGCCAAATCCAGCCTGCTCCTTAAGAATGGTTTTTACATTTCCTATATGGCTGAGGAAGTAGGGAATTTAAAGAATAGTATTTTGTGACACATGAAAATTATGTGAAATTCAACTTTCAGTGTTCATAAATAAAAGTTTTATTGGACATGGCCACATTATTGGGGTATTAGCTATGATTGTTTTCATATTACAATGACAGAGGTGCGTGGCTACAAAAGAGACATAGGTGGTGCTGTCACCATTTTGCACTCCCATGTGGCGTGCCACAGATTGCAGTGATGCACTTATAATCACTAGCATTTTGAGTGCTACACATACTGTCTAACCACAATTTTTAAAAAAATTTTATTACTAGTCCCATAATGTCAAAATAAGAACAAAAAGAGGAAATCAGACTGCGAATGCTGTTTTTAGGGCAAAACAGAATATGGATTTTTTTGAAAAATATCAAATTAAATATCAAAGTATGGTGTTTATTTTTATTTTTTTGTAGAGACAGTCTCACTTTGTTACCCTCAGTAGAGTGCTATGGCGTCACAGCTCACAGCAACCTCGAACACCTGGACTTAGGCGATTCTCTTGCCTCAGCCTCCAGAGCAGCTGGGACTACAGGCGCCCGCCACAATGCCTGGCAATCAAGTACGGTGTTTAATATGTAATGGCACTGTTCCTGTTCTGAAATGGTATTGTGTATATGTGGGACCAAACACTCAGAACAGTATTCTCAATTCATAGACATGCAGTAGTCAGAAAAGTCAGAAAATTTAAAACAAGTTATGTTATCAGAGCAGACTACACAAAAACAAAAGACAAAAATAAAGCTGAAAAGTTAGTGATTAAGTTGCTAGCCACGCAAGGCAAATCTTTTACTAATGGTGAATTAAAGAAATTGTTTGATTGTATCAGCTGAAGAGTCTACAGTTAATTTTCTTATGAATAGTACATCAACTTTTTGACATGAAGAGTTGCTCAAAGAATTCAGAACACCGGGAACGATAACAACAGTCAATAAAAAACAAAAACAAAAAAACACGACAAATGACTCTGAGTGCTTTCCCTTAGCTCTTGATAAGTCAGCAGATGCAACTGATACTGCCTAGCCAATACCCAGGATGAAATGACTGGAGTTAGTCTCTATGAATGGTCTGTGTGGCGAGAATATTTTCTAAGAAGAAAACATGAATTTCATATAAACTGAGGTAGAATCTGTTAAGATGTTTTATAACTGGTGATGGTATTATAAAAGGGTGAAGCAAAAAAAAAAAGTTGGTTTAATTTTCAAGCTTGTGAAAAGATAAAGGTACGTTTAAAACATATGGTTACGTACTACATTATTCATCACCAGGTACTCTGTGGAATATATTTGAGTCAATCTGTGTCACTGAACTAGTTGTATCAATGGGGAACTTCGTTTACTCTCACAGATATAACCAAACAGTTCCATCGCCTCCTGTCTGATATAAAAGATGAATTTTCTGACTTGCCTTACCACATAGCAGTTCAATGGCCCAACAATGTTAGCTCTATTGTGAGTTTCTGACTTCAGGGCTCATGGTGAAGTTTTCCTGAACAAGAAGAAATGCCCTCAACCACTATTACAGAACACTGAATGGCTTTGGAATTTAGCTTTTGCTACAGACTTGATAATGTTTGTAATGAAGTCAATTAAGAAGTACAAGGCAAAACAAGTGTTTATATGTGAAATATGTAAAATGACACCTTAAGTCATTTTGATGACAACATTGTTTGACTCACAAGTAGTAATAAGCTGCCTTATATCCTTCTAGTATTATCAAGAATTAAGACAAAGAAGCAGGACCTCCATTCTCACACATATTTATAGTTCATGCTATAGTTCCAGCAGTTCTTTTTGTATTTTGATGCAAGTGTAAAGGAAATTTACATTTTTCAAAATTCATTTAACTGTGCAATTGAGGTGCTTCCACTTAACCTTCAAATGGAAGTGATTAATCTGAACAGTAATAATATCCTAAAAGGAAAATACCAAGAAAAGAAATAACCTAACAGAAATCACACACATGACCAATAAAAATCATATCCTATGGATTAATATATTTGGCTATACCTATTTCAAAGTTGAAATATGTAAAATCTTATTACAGATCAGATGAATACTTATAATCAAATTTGATGACAGAAAACACAAACTTTGAACTCCAATTAAGTGAAATGTCATCCTCCCCCAAAGTATTTAATTCTTTGCAGTACTAAAACATGTTACAAAAAAGTTCTCAATTATTACTTTGAATTTTGTCAATGAAATTTTTGTGCAAGTTTGTTTTTTCTCCAGGTATTTAAGCACCTGCATAATGATCTAAGTTTTGCCTTTTAGCCCATGAAGTCTAAAATATTTATTATCTGGCTCTTCACAGAAAAAAGGTTCTAGACTTCTGTTCTAGCATGAGAAGCCACTCTGGACACTTAGAAGTACAGGAGGAATGGACTTCCTCTAAAGCTAGGTGGTCTATAGATTTGTATGATGGCTATGCCCCTAGCAGCTAAATGATGACTAATTCTTCAATCTTGGGTTGCCTCAGTTTTCTCATCTGTAAATAGAAGTAAGTAATGGCATATATTTTACTGACTTGTGAGGATTGAGTCAGTGAATGTAAAGCGAATGAAATAGTGCCTGGCAAAAAGTAAACTGTTAGCTGTTAGCTTAAGATAGAAGTATGACTTCACACAATCAATAGTCAAATGGTGCATCTCCCCCTGCCAGAAGTCTACTGAATAAAATCATTAAGTATTTATACACATTCATGGGTGAAAAGAAAACTCTAGTGCATGAAGATAACAGAGAACAACAAAACCCTTTTCCAACTGCCCCTTACTTCTTCTATCAAATAGAAGACTGGGGGGCATACTAAGCCCCTAGGATAGCAATTCTCTACACATTTTTCTTTAATGTCATAAAGATTGTATTAATCCTTTAATATTTTAAATTTCACAGTATTACGTCATTTACATTCTATAAAATACAGTATTACTGTAGTAATTTATAACATTTCTGCTTTAAAAATCTGACATATGACTTAATGCAATAATATACTATATTCTTATTTATTCAATAAGTATTTACCAAATGTCTACTATGTGCTGTATGTATACATTCATTAGCGTTAAGAACTTTGAGGAAAAGTGATTTCATGTGTGTGAAGTGATTTCACTGACAGAATCCTTGAAAACTGTCCAGAGATACATATTAACTTGTGCTAATTTTTAAACTAAATGTGCTTTTCCTTGAATGAATAAATCTCACAACATAAGGAATTTTAGAGTAGCACTATCCAATAAAACTTTCTGCAATGATGGGAATGTTCTACATCTACATTGCCAACGTGATTATCAACCAGCCTCACATCACTAACTGAGCATTGGAAATGTAGCTGGTCTAGCTGAAAGGTGAATTTTTCCTTAAATTTAATTAAAATTAAATAAAATAGCCACATATGGCTAGATGTTACTATAATGAACAGTACAGTTCTACAAAATCATAGTGCATGTGGATATTAAAATATAAATTTGGCCTTCAATGGAAAAATAAATTTTGTTATACTACACAGTTGATACTAGTTTTCTATTAAAAACATCCCTGACTTTTCA
Source organism: Arctocebus calabarensis (assembly GCA_963573935.1). Taxonomy (NCBI): domain Eukaryota; kingdom Metazoa; phylum Chordata; class Mammalia; order Primates; family Lorisidae; genus Arctocebus; species Arctocebus calabarensis. Next base: position 18,863 of record CAUYON010144841.1, read on the forward strand.
TGCCACAAAATTTTGTCTACTTCCTTAGTAGCATAACTAAGTCAATTCATTATTTAAGAGAACATTTATTATTTTTTGCTTCTCCCACACTATAGTTGATTTTTAATATTTAAGGTGCTGGAGTACAGGGAAAAATATAAATAAAATCCACACATAATTCAGAAGCCTTATCATTTTTATTATTATTTTTTGAGACGGAGTCACACTCTGTTGCCCTGGGTAGAGTGCCGTAGCATCATAGCTCACAGCAACCTCAAACTCCTGGGCTCAAGTGATCCCCTTGCCTCAGGCTCCTGAGTAGCTGGAACTATAGGTACCTACCATAATGTACTCCTGAGCTCAGGTGATGCACCCACCTCAGACTCACAGAGTGCTGGGATTATAGGCATGAGCCACCACGGTCAGCCTGCACAATATTCAGAAGCATTAAACCTTTCTCTCAGGCAAATTTTTAATGCTTCTACTTAGCAGTTGTATTGCTATTTGATTTAGTAGATTACCTCTTGTTCTTGATTCCCTTCATATTTTTATATTGGTATTCTCTAGTAATGAAATAGATAAATATATCACAAGAGAAGTGTGAAAAACTACAATTTTTTTTTCTTAAGAGACAAGGCCTTACTGTGTTGCCAGGGCTGGAGCACAGTGGCTTTCCACAGGCAGTCATCACACACTGCAGTATCCAACTCCTGGGCTCAAGAGATCCTCCTACTTCAGCCCGCCCAGGAACTGGGACTATAGGCACATGCTACAGCTGGCTAGAAAAACTACACATTTCCCGTTGAACAGTTTATGTTTTAGCTTGAAAAAGTAAACATTGAAAAACAAGTTCTTTCTCCAACTAGGTCTGACAATATTCATCTTATTTCATGGGCTTAATAAGACATCCTTACACAGAGGTGTGAAAAATTAACTTTATTTTTTACATAAATATCATGACACTGTAGTACTCAAAGTGTTTCTTTAAAAAATAAGTTAACATTTTCCATGTTATTCTTTTACTAATCTTTTAATTATTGTCTAAAGCATATCACCGATTAACATAAAATAAAAATAATATCATCCACTCACATATTCTTGAAGTGCTTAGATTATTTTGTGAAAATATTTGCCTACATTTTTACTTTAATAGATAATGTCATATTTTTTTAAATTGACGAATGCCATAGTTCTTATCATTATAAAAAAGCTGATTGAAACAAAAAACAAAATCAACCCCAAAATAAAATCCTACAAAAGCACATTAACAAATACAGAATATATACCACATCAGTGAGTAAAGCTCTTTTTTATAAACACTTTTGGAAAGCTTGCGTTTAGCTCTAGCACAGCTCTGTTATCAATCTGTGAACAGAAGGACACATCAAGTAAGGAAAGATCTTTACAAGATTCCAGGAGTTTCCTTAAGGATGCTGGACTTACCATTCTTGTTCCTGTTTAAAAAAACAAAACCAAACAAAACACCCTAAGTATCCTGTTTTAAAACAAAGACTACATATTGAAAAGTCCTGTTAAAAAGTAAAAACTGAATTTTTCCACCCTGAATGTGGCATCTGATCTTAGCATCTGAATCTTACCAATACACTACCTACCATCTTCATTCCTACCTCCTACACCATTAAATCAGCTCCTCCAGACTTTCCTATTTCTGTCACCCCAAGGCCAAATTATTTTCACAATGCATTTGATGAGCAATGTGCAAATGAGATGTGACTTCACGAAGTACCAGTTGTGTGGGCACTGATGACTGTGGCCCTGGTAGCACTCCTGGTTACAGAGTAAGACGTAACGAAATCACATTTAGTAGTAAGGACACACGGAATCCCAGAGCTGGACAGGATTTAATAGATCTGCCTGCAATAGGACTATTCCGAAAAACTAAAATTAATGGGATAAAAATTTTACGTTTTTTAATCAAATTGAAATTTTAATGCAGCTTTTTAAAAAAATATTTGAATATTCAATATTCAAAATATTGAATTTACTATACAAAAAGCAAACGGATTTTCTTACTGAAAAAGAGAGAACACAGCTCATGTAAATTCTCACTCTTCTCACTAGATCAAGGGTTAACATTATTTAAAGCTTTTGATAGGTTCAACTATAACATTCTGTTACTGTCCTCACTGTGTTACCTAAGTATGTACATGGTTACCCCTATATTAATTAATCCAGCTGTACTTTCTATCAAATCAAATCAGTCTTATCAGGACATAATTTTTATTTCACCCAAAAATTCTTTTTCCTTATAAAGAGTCTAAAGTTAGCTTTTATGGTCCATTCCTGTATCCTTACCTAAGATGTCCAGTTGCTGCAGTCTGGTACAATGACACGCCAGTTCTTCGATGTCTATGTCACACACAGACCTGTTCGCTGTAAGGAAGAGCTTTTGCAAGTTTGGCAGCTGGCGTGCAAGTCTGGTGAAGCACCCGGCGCTGCTTTGCAGAGTGGGGCACCAGCCAAGGTCAAGTTCCTCCAGAAGTGGACAACCAGAAGCCAGTTCTGCTATTCCATTCTCAGTGATATTCCTACATCTCCAGAGATCCAGGGTCCGGAGTTTTTTACACTTGGCTGCTATCATGCTAGCTATCACATCATAGTCTTCAATCTGGAAACCAAACAATCCCAGTCCTTTACATGTTATGGTCAGAAATGCAAACTGCTTAGAGTAAATTACAACTTTCTTAATCATCTTCTGTTGTTTGCTTCCATCTAGACTTCCATCTATAATCATATTAATATGGTGGGATCTGCCTACCCATCTCACAAATCTGCCAATGTTTCATAAAACAGCAAATGTAATCACTTACTTAAAAATCCGTGTGCTACATCTCCAGATAGAAGACATTAATGAATTAAATCCCAAAGCAGTCTGAAGTCCTTAATCTTTCATGAAGAATTTGAGGACCACTGGCCTTGCTGCTGCTACCCAATGATAGAGCCTAATTTCTCCTATTTTGTATATGATTAATATACTTTGGTAGGTATGTAAGATCTCCTGGATATGGTCTGTGTACCTGGTTCTAAAGCACTATGTGGAAATGCTGACAGTACTAATAAAGATACTAGTTTTGGGTTAAATGTGGCATTTGGGGATTGAATAGACAACATGACGATAACTTAGATTATAACATGTAATTGAAGTTATGGAAGCTGCTCAATACTTATCTCTGATTATAGGATTTGCCTCTATTAATCATGGATTAAATATTTCAGTCCTTGGACCTTATATGCTTTAATTAAGTTTTCTTTTTTTTTCTTTTTTATTTTTTATGGAATTATGGTTGGGTACATAAATGCAATCAATGGGCTATTTTTATATACAATTTGAAATATTTTCATTGAACTGGTTGACATAGCTTTCATGGCATTTTCTTCGTTATTGTGTGCAGACATTTATATTCTACATTTAGTACGGTTCACCTGTACCCTTCTAAGATGCACCATAAGTGTAGACCCATTAATTACTCTCCCTCCACCCATTCTCCCCTCTCCCCTCCCCTCCCCTCCCTTGCCCCTTTCCCCATGTTCTTGTGCTGTAATTGGGTTACAGCTTTCATGTGAAATCTATAAATTAGTTTCACAGTAGGGCTGAGTACATCAGATACCTTTTCTTCCATTCTTGGGATACTTTGCTAAGGAAAATATTTTCCAGCTCCATCCATGTAAACATGAAAGAGGTAAAGTCTCCATCTTTCTTTAAGGCTGCATAATATTCCATGGTGTACTTATACCACAATTTATTAATCCATTCATGGGTCAATGGGCACTTGGGTTTTTTCCATGACTTCGCAATTATTGCAGCCCAATGCATAAGTTTTCTTTAAATTTTTTTTTTTTTGTCTGGGGCTGGGTTTGAACCCGCCACCTCTGGCATATGGGACTGGTGCCCTACTCCTTTGAGCCACAGGTGCCACCCAATAAGTTTTCTTTAAATGGATTCAAGAGGTTCATTTGATTTTGTTCTAATCAGGTATCAAAATGATCACCAGAAATCAAAAGGAAAAAAAATAGTAAACATTTACAATGATTATTTCCTTTTATTCATTTGTTTATTCATTTTCAACAAATATTGATGCACCTAACCCACTATGTGCTAGCACCACTCCAGATGCTAGAAATATCAGTAAGCCAAAACAAGGAGATGCTGTCCACATTTGAAGACAGACAGACTAATAAATAAGCAAAATAAATTCAGCAAATAATAGATGGTGTGAAAATAATAACACGGGGCAATGTGAGAGTGATCCTACTGGCAGGAGCTGAGGGAAGGGATGGTACTTGGGGGAAACCACCAGGAACAAGCTTGGCACACACAAGACACAGAAATGAAATCCGCACGGCTCCAGGGTGGCTGGTGATGGAGAGGATAGGCAGGGAGTTATGCAGGGGCCAGGCCTCTGAGCACATGGGAAAGTTGCCTTTTTATTTTCAGTAATAAGTTTTGAGCAAAGGACTGACATAATGTTGTTATGTTTTTAATAACACAAAAACGCCTATGGCTTCTGCCCAGATGGCCTGTGGTAGGTAAGAATGGAGGAGGAAGCCCAGCCAAGATGTCTACAATAGTTCAGAAAAGGAGTGACAGGCTTGAATTAAGCTGGTTGGTATTGCAGAAATCTGACAGATTTGGGGCCAGACTTTTGAGTCAGAACGAGAGGCTGAGAGATTAGACCTTGTGGTGATGATTTCTCTGGCTCTGGCCTTCTGTGTACAGTAGAATCTGGCAGGAGTCAATGAGAAACAGGCTTAGAACAGAACTCTCTCCTTAGGTGAGTGTACCTGAACAATATAGGTCTAAGGATTAGAGCTGCCAATTAGCTTCCTTAGAGAAAAACTAAAAAACATTCTGAAGCCCACTATTGTGAGTGTGCTGAATTTGTACCAGGGCATTTTCCTGAGTTGTATGGACTCACTTTCTACCAGAATAGTATACTGTACAAAATCCCTTCTTTGTTGTAAAATTTTCACAATATTATTAAGCACAGCAGGCACAAAGAAATTCAGGGCTGGAAAAATAAGAATAAAAACAAATCTTTTTTAGTGGATTGAAGGCAACCTTCACCTCCCTTACTAACTACAATCCCTTTGGATTTACAGAAATTATACAGAACTTCTTATCCTAAAAGATTAGATAACTTTTTTTTTCTCAGTCATTATCTAATTCTAAAAAAGAAAATGACACATGATAGAGGGAAATTATAAGCAAAAAGTTAAGTGACTTGACCACACATTAGTAGGAAATCTAAGAGAAGCTGGGTCTTAATGATTATTTAATTTAGCCAATTTTAAATTACTACAAGCAGCACTGTATAATACAACTCACATATAGAATTTTGACTTTTTGCCACTTTTAAAAAAAGAAATACAGTAAATTTAATAATGTATTTTGTTTATAACACTACCATTTCAACATGTTATCAATAAAATCAATATTGAGATGTGGATTTTTTTTTGACATTGAGCCTTTGAATCTAGTATGTATTTCAGGTTCATATCACATCTCATCTATATTTCAAGTGCCCAATGGCCACATGTGGCTATTACCTATCAGATTGGACAGCACAGACTTATAGGGTAATTATCAAGGTAGGGTATATTTTTTCTGAGACAGAGTCCCCCTATGTCACCCTCAGGGGAGTACTGTGGCATCATGGCTCACAGCAACCTCAAACTCTTGGGCTTAAGCAATTCTCTTGTCTCAGCCTCCCAAGTAGCTGGGACTACAGGTGCCCACCACAACTCCTGGCTATTTTTTGTTGTAGTTGTCATTGTTGTTTAGCAGGCCCAGGCTGGGTTCGAACCCGCCAGCTCTGGTTTATGTGGCTGCGCCCTAACTGCTTAGCTATGGGCACTGAGCCAATATATTTGTTCTTTACCTCTCTTTCTCCTAGCTTACCAATGGGTTAATTATTTTTTCTCTCTTCCTAGGATTAATTGGTTAGAAAAGAAATACAAAACTCAATTCATTATTTACTTTTATTCTGATTTTTACTTGAGCTCCTGCTTTTCACTATAACATTGTTCTCCAGCTCTCCATGCTATTGTGTATGTCATATGATTAAGTTCTGGATAATAAGAAGTAAGTCTAATAATGCACCTTCTAGAAAGGACCCTTAAGGGCAGGTGGGATTGCTTTTTCCATTCCCTACTGCTTGACATGGGAAGCATGATAGCTGGAGCCCCATTAAGAACCATTAAATCAAATAGTCATTTGGAATTTTTCTGTCAATGGCAATTGAATCTAATTCTAACTAATACATCTACCTACAAACTTGATGAAAGCTTTGATGGAAGAGAAGACTGGAACTAACATTAAAGCAAGCTTCTGATTGCTTTGGGGTTCGATATCTATTCTTTCACTGCTTTCCATTACCACAGATAATACAACTTTAAGTCAAAGATATGACTATTCCCCCAAAATTTTTAATTCTCTTTCCCAATCAAGAGAAAAAATAAAAATTTCCAGAGAGTTCTACGAAGACATTTATGGCACAGACTAAAATATCTAGGTTTGTTCTGGTTAAGATATTACTTCTCTGAAGTTCTCGCCATTGCAAATCTGTCAAACTGGCACCTGTGGCACAAAGATTAGCTTCAGGAAAAAAAGTGGCTCAACTACTTTAGTATCTACATTGTATTCAATACAGAAGACGTGTGCCATGAGGACAACACTCAGAAAAGACACAGTCACCATGCAAAGTCAACACAGTGCTCTATCTACGTTGGTGATAGCTTCATAAACACCACAAATTTTAAAATTTCTGTTATGTTGATAGTCAAAAAAAAATGTAACACAGAAAAATAGGTTTACGAGTCAGGTATAGCTAGAAGCAGGTCGCTTAAGCAAAAGGCAAAGACTTTCTTTCTTGTAGCACATGCCACTGTAAAACTACAAGAGAAGGATATAATAGCAGCACTTCCTAATTTTGATTAGAAATCTCCATTCCATCACATACATACCTTTTTAATTGAGTATCCTTCAGGATTAATTTTCCATGGCTTAACTTTGGAAAACACTAACTTAAAATACATACAATTCCAACTATTAACATTTATACAATTACAACTCTAAAATGTCTCTGGTCAGATGCTTGCTTTTCCAGGGAATGTTGTTCCAGTTTAAAGAGATTATATTACAAGCAGAATAAGGTTATCTCTGGCCAGAGTCAAACAGACTCTTTACCAATCTCAAAGGGGCAGGTGAGTAATAAGCAAACGTACAAGTGGCAGTACTGGCTGGTTTGTTGCACAGAAATTGCCATCAAATGCCAATGTGGTTGCCATCAAATGCCAAATGTTCTGTGGTTTCTAGTGGCCCATGTGGAAGAACCACTAGAGAGACATAGAAACCTATGAAATGGCTTACTGTGGTAAGAACTGGACCATAAATAAGGTGAATCCAGTGGGTTCCAAGATTATTTACAGAGACTGGGATGACCTGAGCCTATACGTGAGGTTTAATGGGACCAAACAACAAGGATCAAAGACCACAGGAACATGGAGAAAAATGTGTCATTACAAACAGCCTGTCTAATCTTTTTTGCCAAATCCTGGGGCATTTCTGAAGCCACTGCTCAAAGATGTTCAGATAGTATCTATTTTATGTCAGGGACCCCACATGCTGATTGTGAGCCTAAGATACCAGAAGAACTCTTATGAAATCTTGCAACTCTCTTGCTTATTCAGGTCTTTCTACTAGCTGGATACAAAATTGGATTGGAAGGGTCTGGATCTCCTAAATCAGCCTGTTTGTCAGGGAGGAGGTGAAGAGGAAGGGCTCCACAGTCAGGACAATGGAAGGTTCACTTCTGGTGAGACTGCACTTATGCACACACTCACATGCATGCACGGATGTGCATACTCCCTTCCCCACAAGAATCCTATTGTCCTGTACGTTTCAGTATTATTTGGAAGCTGCATAATTACGTGCTTTAAATAAAAAAGATTTAATTCTTCCCAGCAGCTCTTTCAAGGGCACATCTGATCGTAATTTTATATCTAGGAAGATTTTAGAGCTTATCTAGTACACAGTCCCTGGGTTCTTGGATTACAAAGCCCAGCAAAATTTTCCAAAAACTGAATTGCAATATAAGGTGTTAATCTATTTTGCCCAGTAAGGACATTAAAACAAAAACAAACAAGCAAAATAAATCTACCATCAACATATACAGGAAAAAAATCTCAGATTTTAAAAATTAAAATCAGCTTTGTGAAAAATGTAATAAACCATTGGCATTTGGGTATGACTGACATCTTATTTTGTGAAGAAACACAGAGAGGTAAATATCCCATCCAAGACAACATCTGGCTTGGGACAGAGCTGAACTCCTCCCACTACATTGTACTTCTTTCCTTGCACTCATAGATAAATAACGTTAGTGTTCAAAGACATATTCTTCAATTTAAGAAAAATGTTTGAAAGTAGAGAACAAAGTCATCAACCATAAAAAGGAAAAAAACTGTGAGTAAGTATGGGTTAGGGTGGGTAAGTCAGGAGAAAATTCACCCATGGAAAGAAAAAGAGAAGGAGCAACTGAGGAGTACAAAGAATTTCTAAATACTTACCATTACACAACTGCCCAGACTGAGGTGCTGGAGCTCTGAACAGAAGTTCAGAATGCTGAGCAGTGCTGTTTGCTGCCATCGGGGACCACATCAGAGGCAATATGGAAAGCGAATGAATGTGAAACAAAGAGAAGAGGTCAATTAGACATTAAAGGCTGTCACCGCTTTTCCTGAAATACAGCTCAAAACTTAGGTTACAGATTCCACAGATGCCATTTAATGAGTCCCCAGAGGCTCCACCATTGATTGGCTTGGAGTCAAGGTGATCATTACTGGTCTCCATGTAAGTCGTCACTTTGTATACGCTTTTGCATGCCCTAAAGATACTTATATTCCCTATGACCTTTCAGTTCATTTCCCAAAGGTAAGCGATTTAAAAGTCTGGTTAAGACAGAACAAGACATGCATGCATGTGTGTTGTGCATAAGCTAAACCATCCCTCCAAATAAATAAATAAATAAATACCAAACAAAAACAAAAACCCCACAGGGGGTTGGTGACACTCTAGCACAGCAGCAGCTGTGACATTCACTGATCAGCTGCCGCCTGATGGAACTGCCAATAGAGTCACCCCAAATCAGGACTGAGCTGGTAGCTTTAATGTCAAAGGATTCTCTTTGCTGACAAGGATACCAACAACCATTGAGCACCTGTCAGTAGCAGCGTGCTGACTGGAACACACAGGACATGCACTTTCTGGTCATGTTCCTGCCATTTAAGCCCATCACTCCTGTACAATAAAAACCGTCTCATCACTGAAGAAACTCAAAGAGATGCTAGGTTGCCATATAACCATGGTACCTAAAATATCCTTAAAAAGTCCTAATCTCATTGCATGACATGCCTGCCATGAAAAGTTGTAAAAAAATCAAACTAATGGAAAATATTCAAATTTCTAGTTCTTTAATAAATTTAAAAAACTATTCAAATATATGTAGCAAAATTTCCTTCTAAACATTTTAACCAAATCACATCTAAAAGCATTAAGATATTATAAAACCTCTCATAAGTCTGTTCCAAGTGTTCAAACACTAGAAAGTAACAAGTGAGGGAAAGGTGAAGAATGTGTCGAGGATAATGCAAAACATCTGGTCAAATCCCAGAGAAGATTCTCACTGAGAAAGCAGTAAAATGTTTCACATATAATAAGATTATTTTAAGCAAAATTGAAATAGTAATCGTTACAATAGGCCCTAGAGGGATATTAGACTTAATTCTAGTTATTTTACTGATGAGTATTTCCTTAAATTTAATCAAAATAAAAAAGCTCATATTGATTTTATACTTAAGTCTGATCATAACTTATAACATTTTTTTTTTTTTTTTTGAGACAGAGCCTCAAGCTGTCCCCCTGGATAGAGTGCCGTGGCATACAGCTCACAGCAACCTCCAATTCCTGGGCTCAAGCGAGTCTCCTGCCTCCGCCTCTCAAGTAGCTGGGACTACAGGCGCCCGCCACAACGCCCGGCCATTTTTGGGTTGCAGCCCTCATTGTTGTTTGGTAGGCCCGGGCTGGATTCAAACCCGCCAGCTCAGGTGTACGTAGCTGGCACCTTAGCCCGTTGAGCCACAAGCACCAAGCCAATAACTTATAACATTTATAACACAATCTCATGTAGCTCTCAAAATTTTAACCTTAGAAAGAGACAATTTTGAAATTTTCCACAATACTTAGCCATTTTAACTTACTAACAAATAGGGACGTGATATTAGGTTTGTTTTTACTAAAGGTCCATACCCTTGTAAAATGGTTGTTTTTCAAGATTTTCCCGTGAGCAAGATAGAGAACATACTAAAAGAGAATATTTAGAGAGAATCTCACATATCCTTGTTGGTAAGAAATTCTAATTTTAAAAATATGGACCTATATATACACACATACATACGTATGCACACACATATGTAATCTGTGGAACTTGTTTGGTAATTTATTTTTAAATTATTTATTGTGAAGAATCTCAAATAAATTAAAAGCATAGGGTCCAACATAACGTCCATGTAGACACGACTCAGATTTTATTAACTATTAACATTTTTCTTTTTAGGTTTGGTTTTGAGACAGTCTCACTTTGTCACCCTCTGTAGAGTGCTGTCATGTCATAGCTCATAGCAACCACTAACTCTTGGGCTCAAGTGATTCTCTTGCCTCAGCCTTCCAACTAGCTGAGACTACAGGTGCCCACCACAACTCCTGGCTAGTTTTAGAGACAAGGGCTTGCTATGGCTCAGGCTGGTCTCAAAGCTGTCAGCTCAGGGCAATCTGCCCACCTTGGCCTCACAGAGTGCTGGGATTACAGGTGTAAGCCATCATGCCCAGCCTAACATTTTTCTTGTTTGCTTATCTCTCTCCATTTTTTTATCCCTCCATCCATTCACATACTTCCTCAGAGGTAACCTTTATCATGACTTGGTCTATAAAATCCAGACTTGAAAATGATATAATTTTACTATACATTACATATCAATAAAAAGCGTATTATATCTCATGTGGCTTTTACATAAATGGTATTACAGCGCACATGTAGTTCTGCGCCCTCCTCCTCAGCATCTGCATGGGATTGTCCATGTTGACACATATAGTTCTCATTCATTGATTTTTAATGGTTATATAATATTCGCAAATATATTAAAACTATATACACTCTCATTTGATGAATATTTACAATTTTCATCATTATAAAAATGTTAGAATATGCTTTTTTTTCTAATTTTTTTGAGATAATCTCACTATGCCACCCTCAGTAGAGTGCCACGGCATCTTAGCTCACAGCACTTGGGCTTAAGTGAATCTCTTGTCTCAGCCTCTCAAGTACCTGGGACTACAGGTGCCCACCACAACATCCAGCTATTTTTTTTTGTTGCAATTGTCATTGTTGTTCAGTTGGCCCAGGCTGGGTTTGAACCTGCCAGCTCTGGTGTATGTAGCTGGCACTCTCGCCTCTGAGCTATAGACACCAAGCCTAGAATATGCATTTACACAGGCTCACATACTAGAGGAAACAGGTGTTTGGGTATGCTTTGAGGCCATTAGATTTTGCAAAAGAGCTCTTCTCGTGTTTAAATCAATTTACTTTCCTACCAGGAACATGACAGTGTTAGGTCCCCACATCTTTGCAAACATAGGAACTTTTTTCATCCTTCTGGCATGTGCGTGTCTGACAGGTACAGATGGCATCACCTGTACTGGGATGATGAGTGAGGCGAAGGATTTTGTCATATGTTTACTAGATACACATATTTCCTGCTCTGTAAACTGCTTAGTTATATCTTTTTTCTTTCCATTGGGTCATTTCTTCCTTCTTAATTTGTAGGAATTCTTTATTTGTGTAGATACCAGTCTTTGTCAGTTACATCCATTATAAATATCTCTTCTAAATTTGAGATTTGTCTTTTCATTTTGTTTTTTGGATCTTCTGAGATGTGAACATTTTAAATTTTTTTTTTTTAATAATTTTATTGAATCATAATTATGTACATTGGTGCAATCACAGGGCACGATTCATATACATTCAGAAATATTTTGATCGTACTGTTACAGATATCCTTCATGGCATTTCCTTGATCACTATATAAA
>CAUYON010144843.1:0-20342 GCA_963573935.1 Arctocebus calabarensis
TTATATAGTGATCAAGAAAATGCCATGAAGGCTATCTGTAACAGTACGATGAAAACATTTCTGAATGTATATGAATCATGCCCTATGATTGCACCAATGTACAGAATTATGATTCAATAAAATTATAAAAAAAAAAAAGTAGAAACAGGGCGATAATTTAGAAAGCTCTTTAAAACTCAACAAATATTTATTGAGTTACTAGTTACTTCTCTGTGTAAAGAATATAGCAGAAAATGAAAGAAAACTCCCTGCACTCAGGAGCTTACATTTTAGTGGATGCATGGCAATTGCAGAAATCCAGCCAAGAGATGAGGCAAGTTTGTACTAGCATGTAGTACTAGAAATATAGAGAAACTGGCAGATTCCTGCTAGGGATTTGGAGATAGAAATGACAGTGTTTGTTTATGGGTCGATCGATGAAGAAAAAAAAAAAAAGATTGATTTTGCGGATTTGGTATTTGTGCAATTGGGCCCGCGGTGTCATTTACTGATGTGGGAAGAAACTTGGATAAGAGAAATCTAAGTTTCTATTAAAATTGACTAAAATGTCTTTTAGTTATTAAAGTGTAACTGTCAAGAAGCAAGTAAGATGCCAGTCTGGGGATAAAGGGCAAGTTCAAGGCTGGAGATAATGAAGCTAGAAGTCATTGGTGGAGGATGATTTAAGCAGCAACATCTTCACTCTTGAAGAACATTTGCACAAGAAATTTCAAAGTTATGTTACTTTGGTTTTAATAGAAGAAATGTTACAAGAAGTCAAATAAAATAATTGTTTACATCTGTATCTCTTGTATACAACAGGTAATCTAAGAGAAAAGGAATACTTTTTATATTAACAACAAATTTAACATAGGAGGCTAGGAACCAATCTACAAATATACTCAGATTATATAAAATGTGATATTTAAAATATTAATACAATATATTGAAATCATATTGAAATGAAATTTAAACTGGAAAAAATATTAGCAGATCAAAGCAATTTTCTTAAAGCCTGAAGCCTTGAAGAAGACCATCACAGATGTCACAGGATGATGAGGGGATTTTCTCCATCCTATAGTACAATCTTCAATAACTCTCTGTAGTAATTTTTCCTTGTAGCTGATACAGATTAATATTTCCTTCAAATATTGGCAATAATAACAACTAATGATATAGTATATGGCTTTATGATTTATAAACCTATTCTCCCTCCAATTGTAGCATATTCAGACTAACTACAAAAACTTTCAAAAATATAGATTATAAAAATATACTGTGTCATTAGGGGAAAAGAATTGGTCTCAATGAGACTGTAACATGATTCCAGGTCTAGAAATCTAAACTAGTTTTCAAACATAAAATGACGTCACTTCTATGACCTGTGTATGTTCAAATGGAAACAGGGCAGTGTGATTAAGGGAAACCAATAGTGGCTTTTGAATCAAGAAAAAACACTTTCTCACCTCATTTATTTTGCCAGATTTGGGCAAACTTTCTGGGCCTCAGTTAAATGAGAAGCTTCTTAGATTATCATCTAATTCTAGAATGTTCCACATACTATCGTGCTTTTTTTTTTTTTTTTTTGAGATAGAGTCTCACTTTGTTGCTCCTGGTAGAGTGCCTTGGCGTCATAGCTCACAGCAACCTCAAACTCCTGGGCTCAAGTGATCCTCTTGCCTCAGCCTCCCTTGTAACTGGGCCTACTGGTGCTTGCCACACTGCCTGGTTGTTTTTAGAGATGACATCTCGCTCTTTGCCCAGGCTGGTCTCGAACCCATGAGCTCAGACAATCCACCCGCCTTGGCCTCCCAGAGTGCTTAGGATTACAGGTGTGGGCCTCTGCACCCAGCCCTGTCCTGTCATGATTCAAGGACATGTCCATGTCCTTTCATTTCTTTCACACTATCACTGACCTACATAAGGCACAGCATTTTATAAAATCTTTATTCTCGCCAGAATTTGTTTCATCCTCCATAATACATCCAAACTAATTCTCCTAGAATTCACACCTGGTCATGTATTTAGTAGTGCCCTCTAACAATACGATAAAGTGCAACTTTTTTAGAATGACATTTATGACTTTTTATAATATGGCCTCAATCAGTCTTTCTTGGCTAATTCTTTCTCTCCTGACTCAGAAACATAGTCTATGTTCCCATTATATATCAAAAAGACATGATCTAGTCTCTGTACTACCTTTTCACATTTATTTTTCATAAATATTCTACTTATTCTTTCAGGTCAAAATCAAAGAATATATTATCTGTCTCCAAGTTACAGAGGAGAAAACTGAAGCAAAGACAGGTTACATAAATTGCACAGTTGTCCAAAGCCAGTAGGTAAGGGCACCCAGATTCCTATGCAGGTGACTAAGGAGAGAAAAAGTGTGCTAACCTGCTTTGTTCATGGGTCTTAACCTGTTTTATCTTTCAACCCTGCTACAAAAGCTGCAATTTTCAAATGGGACAGGGGAAAGGTGTATGTTGTAAAAGGCCAGTCTGTTGCTCTTAATTCTTAAATACAGTAGTATTCTTTAATTTTTCTCCACTCAATTCTTCCTTCTCACTCAAGCATAAAAATTGCTTTTTGTTGTTCAAATCTAAGGTCTATCCTTTCTAGAGCTCATTTCACTTTCAGTAAAATTTATCAGGCCTTTATTCAGATCTATTAAGAAAAGGATATTTATTGAATTTTTAATTAGACTTTTCTTCTCAATTATCTAATTTAATTCTTACAATCTCTTCGACAATTTTAAGATGAATTTTAAGATAAAGACTATGCCTCAGATTAGTTAAACAGCATGCCTGAATTCTAAGCCTGCAGCTGAAACCAGGCCTGTTAAATTCCTGGAAGCATGTGTACCCACGTGCCCTGCTGCCATTCTGCCACATGTCACCATCTGGCACTAGTCTAGTGCTTTTCAGGAAAGGATAGCCCCAGGCTCTGGCAAAAATTGCCGGCTTACAGGACAGAAGGAGAGAGATGGCCACGTGTGTGAGGGTTTAAGAGGCCCTAAGAGTGAAAGGGGGGCAGGAACTCAAATCATACTCTTTGTACGAGCAGTCATGGTGTTCTAAGATTTGCAAGGTTTTGGGGCAGTTTCTCTAATGTCATTTTTATTATTTTATTTTTGATCATATCTTAAGAGTCTTTAATTATATTTCGAGTATGATCTGCTTTTCTCTTCTGTCTTCTCTGGTTAATGATTTCCAATATATTATATCAGAAAATAGATACACTTCAAGGTCCAGATGTTCTCCTGTTGTTAGGGCTTCCTCTAGATTGCTTTCTCCGACTGCTCAGAAGACCCGGACAAATGTCCTGGTCATAGCCCTTGTTCTGTGGGATGACAGTTGCTCCTTTACATTCTCTCCTTTGTGCCACAAGACCTCTGAGAGCCGAGAAACTATCTTACTCTCCTCTTTATCCCTGACATTCTACATGTCCTCAGTGCTCACCATAGAATATATGAATACATATATAGATGGTGTGGAGAGAGATGCCGAAGGTGTAGACAGTTCCTGCAGCAAAAAGTCTTATCCTGTAGGGTAGTTTAAAAAGTCCCCTGGTTAAAAGATTCTCTGAACTTGAATTTCTGGAATTCTAATGATTTTGTTGGCATCAAAAAAATACACAGAACATAAATTTGGTATTCCAAATAGCAATGGTAATTAATAGAGAATAGCTACTAGACCTAATATGTATATAATATATAAATATATATGATGTATGTATGCACATAATTCACATATGTGTATATATATATATTAGGTATAATAGGGAAGATAGGTTCTATTAAGCCTTTGTAGTTGAATATGAACTACATCATTACAGTTATAAAAGCACTAATAACAATCACTCAATGGCCTAACTGTAAAATGTAAAATAATAAGTAACTGTTTTATTACCTGAATATTGATCTAGCATTAGACTCGGGGTAGTATGCTTTATTAGCAGCAGCCTTAACCTCAGGTTCTGAAGATTTGTTCCTCTTACACAGACACTGAAGTTGTACATTGCATTGGAAAGCATTTTGTTCTTTATACCCAATCAGAGACTAAGACCTGGGGCTGAGGACTTGTATTTCAATTGTTTTTTTTTTAATAATTTTATTAAATCATAATTGTGTACATTGGTGCAATCATAGGGCACAATGTGTTTCATATGCAATCAGAAATATTTTGATCATACTGTTAGAGATAGCCTTCATGGCATTTTCTTGATCACTATATAAAGACATTTATATTGATATTTTACATTTAATAAGTTTCACCAGTACCCTGCTAAGATGCACCGTAGGTGTGATCCCACTAATTGCCTTCCCTCCATCCATCCTCCCCCCTTCCCTCCCCTCCCCTCCCTTTCCCTTTTCCCTGTATTCTTGTGCTATAATTGGGTTTTAGCCTTCATATTTCAATTGTTAAAAGTAATTTCTTTTAAATTCTTTCTTCCAGCTATAATTACTTTTCCTATATGACACATCACTGACTTAAAAAAATAAAAAGTGAGTACTGATAGTAATGTAATGCTACTAATATTTGCCAGGTAATATTTAAAATACTTTACATGTCTGAACTCATGTCATCTTCACAAAATATTTTTGGTGATGGTACTACTATTATTGACATCTTTCAGATGAAGGAACTGCGGTTGCATGAGATTACATTATTTGTGCAAATTTATACAGTGAGTTTATATGATTTGTGCAAAGTCATACCACATGTTAGCTGGATTACAACTCAAAAAATTTGGCTCCTGGGTTCATGTTTGTGATTATTGGATATACTTCTTCCTCTAAATTTCCACTATGCCTTATCAAAGACATTAAGCAATAGCAAAAAAAAAAAAAAAAAAATGAGAGAGAGAGAGAATATTTTCTCTTTATATGATTGTGAATACTACCCTACAATTGCTTCAGTGAGTGGTATTATGCATGTGTTTTTTTGATGTCCTTTAAAAAAGTAAGATGTTAATGTACTCAAATAGGGTTTTCACTATTAGTGAGATTATTCAATTCATACGGGAAAGTGTGTAGATATTCATGTAGACAATTTGACAAATTACATAGTACCTTTGATGTTCAACATATATTTCTAAGTGTCAAACAAAATGGAAGTTCAGGGGAAAAAGCTGCTGTTGCAATAATATCAGTTAAATGAAATGTAACTAAAAATTCTGTATTTGAGACACGGTATAGAAGCAGCAAATTTCTGATTTTGAGATCTGAAGTGTCATACACAGAGGAATGACTGAATGTAAGACCATTACATTAGTGTTTTGAAATTATATTTTTATATTTTTTACTAAAATAAAGTATCAATTTTATCATTAAGTCATTTTACTTCAACACAATGATAGCATACTTCCATTATATAATAATTATTCAATTTATTTCACAAAGATTTGGGGGATGTTTATTATGTGCTTGATATATTTTATTTGATCTCTTAATTACTCAGAGAATAGATGTCTAATCTAATTTCAGAGATGAGAACCTAACAGCTCTGACGAAGCTCTCTCTCCCTCTAAGCTTGTCTCCTACCTAGTTAGATTCATTTAGTTGCTTGTCACGAGTCTGTCTTCTAAATTAAACTTTTCCAATGCCGTCAAAACCCTTATGTTTTTAAATGTTATCTTTGAAAGGAATCAAAGCACATGAAAGAGATAATGAAGTCGAGTATAAATGTGGGACACTATAACTTCTATTTTATTTTTTAACATCTTAATAGTGTGATTAAATGAATTAATTAGGCTTGTGTTATATATATCACTGTGAGATGCATCAAAAAGTCAGATGAACAGTATATACATAAATAAAATGCAGTAGGAGATACTTGTACATCTGACAAAGAAACACCTTTTATTATTCAGGGCTTAAATGAATGAATCTAGTACTGTTGGATTGCTTGACCAGCACACTAACTTGAAAAGGTGAGTGTTTTGAACCAAGAGTAAATGAGATTTTATACACACATATATACACACACACATCTATATAGAATGTATATAAATTGAGATTAAATATATGCATATAATTTTATACAGGGTGGCCATAAAGTTCATATGCAATATAAAATAGCCAACACATGAACTTTATGGACACCCTTTATATTCTATATGTACACATACATTTACCACAAGTGTGTGTGTCTGTGTATGTATGTACACATATTTGAAACCCTTTGGGAAATTAAGAGCTTCACCTGGTATCAAGCACAGATTATAGCTGGTAGCCTAATAGAATGGAAAGGTCCCTAAGGTGGAGGGATATTGAAGCAGGGTTGTGAACAATGAAGTTTTCTAACCAATCTCCACTCTCCCTTCAAGGAATAGCTATCTATCAGAGATTCATTCAACCCCTGCTTTTATGTTAAGCTTTAAGCAGCCTCTTATTTTGGCAACCCAACCCTCTGGGGAGTGGAGCTGAGCAGCCCCATATAGCTCTTCGAGAAGGGGAAGTTCCTACCTTGCTGCCCAAGTGCAGCCTCTGCCCCTCTGTTATATTAAGCAGCTTCAGCTTAGATTGCAAATTATTGTCATCTCTATGATTTTTTAACATGGCCTGTAAAATAAAGAAACAACATAGGAAAGAATGTGGAACTGAGGCACAGCTCACTAAGGTCCTTGTGATTTTTGGTTCATGTCATATGAGACATCTACTACTCCTCTTTCCCTACTCTGACCTTTGAAATGATAGAATCAAGTTGCCAACCCATACAGGAAGGATTCCTTTCCTGGAAAGCGTGCCCCTCCCAGGAAATAGTGAACAGACCAATCCAGGCCTCCCTATCCTTGTCCCACCAACCTGTCCAGTAAAGCTATGGACAGACCTATCCTGGCTGCCCTAACCCTTTGTAAATCCCTGTCCCCCATAGCCCACGTGTGGATTTCTTCCTAGGCAGGATCTCACCCAACTGCACTCCAGGTGGAATAAAAGCCACTTTGATTGCACAAATTGGATCTCTGCCTTCCTTTTGCCTCGTGCCTTGGAATGATTTTTATCTTTGGGTCCAGAACCTTTCAGAAATGTTAGGAAGATGAAGGGATAGTGGTGGAGGAAGGAGCAGAGCCCTTTGAATCTGGTGGGCTGGGCCCTCTGAAACCAGCAGTTATTGATGTTTTTTATAGCTCCATAGAGGGAGCATCTTCTCAGGGGTGCTGTCCTTGGTCCTTTCTAACCATGTTGGAACATACTCCTGGGCACTGAAATCTTGCCAGTTTCTAAAGAAAACTGAAAGGACCACTAGCCTTCAGAGTCAGCCAGAGGACACTGAGGCCAAGGTCAATTACAAAGCTAAGGTTCAGTATAAGTGCCATATCCTAGTTTTCATTAAGTAGTTAAATTTCTTCTCAAACACAATCAATGCATGACAAATTCATTGAGATATTATGGTCTGCTGTCTGTTATTCATGTTGCTCTAGAGGATAGAGTTAACAAATAAATACTAAGAAGAAGTCTTCCTTTATTATCTCTTGGTCCAGCCATCTAAAATCTCACTAGAACCAATATTGTCTGCGAAACAACCATATAGTCTGAGACTTAAATATAAAAAAATGCACCATCATCAAATATATTTTCTTCTTATACATCAAATTCAACTAGACACTAAAAACCAAATGAAGTCTTAGAGCAAAAAAGTTTTCAAAAGATCACCTCTCTGAAGTATACAGTTGACAAGAGATTGCTGATCATCTGTTTAATAAAGTTTTCCTGTGAAGAAGACTTATTATTTATGTCCAGTCTTCACAGTTGGATGTTATTCATGTTTTACTGACAGGAATCTCACTTGCTATAATACAAACATTTCTAGATTACCATCCAAGTGGTAAAAAATTGATGGATTTTTTTGGGTGTATTCAATTGCCTTAGGAAAAAAAGTTCAATGAATCTTGAGCTAATATCACATATTCCCCAAAATTGGATTATCATTTGATTAATCCATAAATTTTTTGGAAAGGATAATATTATTTATATCACAGATGGCTAAAATGAAGCATTTTGTGCTACACAGACCTTGATGCCGACCTGTTTGTAGATGATGCCATAGAACTCCAGAAAGATGGGAATGGCAATGTCTCACAGAATATGGCCCTGCCAGTAAACCCGGAGGGATTACTTACAGTAGAGTATCCCACAAGTACTGAGTATGGAAGAAGCTCAGCCAATTAAAATTCTTCCCCACTAACTAGGTCAAGATAAGAGTACTTAAGGCAGGGGGTCTCCATTTTCCAACTCTGTGTGTGTTTGCCTCTATCAATAAATATGAGCAGGAATTTCAATAAGGATTTGTTGCTAATGTATTTTACACTATAACACATTGTTCTATAACTGTATTCTCATTATAGAAAATATATATAAATGTGTGATACTGACAAGAAAATCAAGACAACAAATCCCTTTCCATGAAATCTGGTAAGATTAGAAGCCATAGAAAAGGTTTACTTTAGACAAGATGAAGGGATGGAGTGTCAGTAAATAGGAAAGAGAAAATTCATTTTCTAGGGACTGACTTTGCTGTAGAAATTCTTGGCCATATTATATAATCGTTAAATAATTAAAAGGTCATTAAAAACTCTAACTTGACCATAATATTTTAAAATAAGAAAAATGAAGCTTGGAGGAAGTAAGTTACTTGCCCAAGATTACAAAGCTAACAAGTAAACTAAATAAACAACAAAAAGCCCTATTCTTTTGTAAAAGTAAAAAATATGTATCTAATAGTTTGTTCTAGCACAGGTACAAAAAATTGTCTGCTGACATGTATATATAATATAAGCCTTATATAATTAAAACAGCTTTCTATGAAAATTGAAACTGCAAGATTTTTGCTTCAATGGTGCCATTCTTCTATGTCTCAAATCTCAAATGATCCATAGGTGTGCTCCAGATCAGAAATTGAGCATAACTATAATTAAGAGATTAGGGCCCATATACACTTTGGAGATTGATTTACTCTTCAATTGTTTAATAGTCCCTGAAAAAGAGCAATGTCTCTGATGGGCATTCGTCGTTTACTTTACAGATAAAAATGTTTCTATCAGCTGATAAAAAAAGACAGTTAAAGAAAACTTTATGTATACTATTCATCCAGTTTTATTCCATTCATGCAGTAAAATTTGTTGAAATTCAAATATAAACTAGAAACTATACCACAGCAATTTAACCAAAACGCACATTACATGCAATAATACATATATATTCAATGAATAAATAAATAATTATGAAAACACAAAACAGATTAAACCCTGGAATTTCATTTTAGCGTCCTTTATTGGAGAACATTTAATATAAGAGTGGTCTCTTTTGGACTCTATCCATGAGAACTCAGTTTCTGAAGCATCTAGAACCTTATAAAATTACAATTTACCTGTAAGCAATCCCAAGCAATCCTATAGCACAGAGACTTTTGATTAGGGTATTAGATTGTAGACAATATATTGACATCTATTTCTATTGCTCCAACTTCCAAACATTGCTCTTCCATTGAATGTATTTATTCCTTGTTTACCTTTTCCACAAAATATGTGGGCTTTACCTATATTTCTCCCTCTCTTTATACATAAGTGGTCTAATGTCAGTTTCAGAACAGACAGAAACCATCTTGTTACAGTGAATAAGAAGCAGTTATCCTCCTATATGTTGACTGATTTTGTTTTGTGATTAAAAACCAAGCCAATAGTAATGGACCTAAGTGGCAATTGGTTCAGAGTCTAATTACTGACAGGAAAAACACCTCAACATTAATTATGGCAAAATTAGTATTTCTATCCTTGGCATTCACATTTCAAAATCCACTTGACCGTGAGGAAATTACTCCATTCAGTATTTATCTAGAAGTACATTTCTCAGATAATTCATTCTAGAAGAAACCATAAAACGATGAATATTAATAATGCTCCTAATTAGACATTTCACAGTTTAAGTACAAAATCTTTTTTTTTTCCTTATCACCAAAATGGGAGAAGAGTATTATTTGGGTTTTAGGCAAGTTCTTGGACTTAGAGTTCTGAGTCTCAGTTGCTCAGTTTCTAAAACGGAGTTAATATCTACTTCCCGGTGGTTTCATTTAAAGGATCAGATGAGATAATGTATGTGCACATTTTGTATTAAACTATAGCAAAAATTCAAAGTTGTTTTTCTGTATCTGATGATGTAAATTATGGTCTTATTTTTTCTAATGTTTCCTGTTTCTTTACCATTAAAAATCTAATGTCAAGGAAATTAATTGTAAAATTATAGGTGAGCAATTAGGTGATGGAGAAAAATAGGTGTAATTTCCAATATTCTGACTTTTGGCTGTAACCATCCATTTCAAAGGGTGTAAAAATTTGAAAAAGTAGAAGAGTCATCCATAATTGCTCTAATATGTTTAATATTCTGTGGTGCTATGACATATGTTTAAAAGTTAACACAAACAGCTAGCGCGATTTGTTCACATGTAGAATTAGAGTGACCTGTATTTTAAATGTTGCAATCCAGAGGGAAGCTTTATAAGGAGGTCTAGAAATAGCAGTAATTAGGATAGAACACTGGAACAGGAATCAGGAGACCTAATGTCTGTTCCGGGGCCTATAACAGTCATAGTGTGTCTTTAAGTGCTTTGACCTTTTCAAGCCACAAGTTTCTTATGTGTGATGGAAGAAACAGACCAGATGTTCTTGGATTACATAATTTTATCAGACTTAATTCCCTGTAACAAAACTTTTTAACTCTAATGAGACATTTCCTCGCGTTTTTTAAAAGAGAGGTTGCTTGAGAAATAGCCCATCCTACATACGTATGTTGAGAGGAAGTCTGTTTGCCAAGAGTAATATTGTTAATACATTTTCAACATCAACAGCAATAATTACATCTTAAATGCTTTCTATTTAACAAGTTAGCTTAAACAACCAAATGTCTAAAGGGGTTTGCTCACAGATTCGATCTCCATTACCCTCACACGCACTTCACTCCCAACGGCCAGTTTTCTCGTGGTTTTTCTCCTAAGCCTGCCTGGCCTGGCCTCTCTCTCTTTCTATGAGCTTGTTGAGATTCTTTATTCGGTGCTTTATCACTCCGGTAGACCTGAGTGTAGAGACCTGAGTGTAGAGTGAGAAGTAGATTGCACTTCTCTAAAGTTATTTTGGTCCCAGGTCTTTGCTCTCACCCTACTCACAGTTCCTCATTAATCTCCATGGGAGACTCACAGGACCATTTATGCTTGCCCAAAGGAAGCTTCTTTTTAGTTGGAAAGTCCTGCGCCTTCAAAATGTCCATGTCAAAAGTTAAATCAGTTACCTTTGAGTAGGATATAGCACTATCAAAGCCAAGTTTATTAGGGAATGTAGCTGAATGTAGGGAAAACCTCTATTCTGCACCTTCAACAGAGCTCCAATCAGATATCTTCCAAACACACGCACCCAGATACCTGGAATCCAGCCTCCTCATGGCAGAGGTAACTCTCTCCACTGTACTTCCTGACCAGGTTTAGCACTCTCATTGGAAGCGTGTGTGAAACAGCATTATATAATCATAATGCAAGAGATGGACAAGCACTCATGTCCTAGCTCCCTTACTTCATTGCTGTTTGTCCCTGGTAAAGATAGTTCTATGAGCTCCCTGGTAAAGATAGTTCTTGAGGGTAGTTTTCAGGGCTAAAGAGAATGCATCCACAAGATCTGTGATATAGAGGATACTTGGAATTGTTTATTATTAATTATTATTATTGTTACTTTATCATCTTACTAATTAAAAGCCTTTGAAGCTGGCAGAAGCTAACTGTTTTCTTTCCTGTTAGGGAAAAATAGGACAAAGAACATTCTTAGTGACTTGGCCATGGATACCCAGTAAACCAGTGAGGGTGCTTGCCTAGGAGTTAAAAAAGATCCCCTCATAGCAGCTTCTATGTTCAATACTTGGTATTTGTAGAAATGTCCTTATTTAACTCTATCTCTGAAACTTAGGAATCTGTTATTTTCTCTGTTTACTTTTGCTTTTGCATCAGACTTTGTGAGTCTAAAAGAGGAGGAAAGAGTTGCCAACTCATCTCATTTGGCAGGGTTTGGAGTGCTTCTTTGAGCAAACTATTCTTCCAAATCATCTAGAAAAGGAAAAAAAATTTACAGCTACTATTTCGGTATATGCAATGTATAAATGTTGTGATTTTGCATTTCTTACGTATGCTAAGGTTTAGGTAAGAGAAAATAAGCTAACTATATTTCCCAGTGGAAAGATCAAATGAGTTATGTAATTGTCACACAGAACAAGAGGATAGAATACAAATCTTGTGAATTAATATTTGCTACAACTAAGAATCTGTGAACACTTTCCAATGGGAAGAAAACAAAAATTGCATTAAAGTTTGGCTAAGGCACCACAAGGTCAAGACATGCCTTCGGACTATACTAACCAGGTGACCTTATTCAAAGGTTTTCTGAACTCATCCAGTAGGATGACAACAGAGTAGCAATGGCTTCTACTCCTGAACACATGGCCAAGTTAACTACCCTGTAGCGATTAAACTGTTTTCAAGTTCTGCAACATATCTACTATTAAGCATAGCTCAAAGGAAGGAAAACTTTCCATGTAATTTTAATTCTTCTGAGTTTAAAATATTCTGAATCTGTAATGCTTCCAATAGTGTAATTTTATGCAGAGAGGACAGAGGTAGTCTTCTCAGTCCATCTGTATTTGGACCTGCTTATGTGCAGAGGTGCTTGCATGTCTACATACATATTGGTGTGTTCTCTTGTATGTAAAACAAGATATTTGAAACTCCTATCTGTGTCTATAGCTCTGTGAAAATATCTTGGCATATAGTCCAACTCTTCTCCCTTCATAAAGTTAAGGTAAGAAATGTAATAAAAATGTATGTCATCAACCAGAATGTTTAAATGAAAAGAATCTCTTTCTCATTTACTTAATGTTCAAAATGTATGTCTTTTTGGCTTAAAAGGTAATTTATGATTTGTTTACATTACATAGTGAATTGATCCTTGAATAGGTTGACTAATGACAACAAAATTGGAATCTGAACACAGGGGGGACCTTGTAATTCTTTGCATGAGGGAAATGCACTAGATACCTAGACAACTAGCTTTGTCACGTGTAGTATTGTGCTATTAATCTTGAAAGATCTATTAATTCTAGGGGTGCGTCTGGCTGTAATTGTCACTATAAGGGACATAGCTATCACTTGGAGAATGCTTTAGAACTTTAAAGAAACTTTTTCTTTGGTGGAATATTCTTTTCTGTTTGTTTTTCTGTCCAACCTAATAAGGCCTGGATATCCTTGTCTGAGAGTTCCTTTCACAACTTAACCTTTGTCTTCCCATGTTGAACAACGCAAAAGTAAATTCTCAAACTTGTTTATAAAGTGAGGTGCTGTGCTGGAAATCATCATGTGTTTTTCAAACACCTTCTAATATTTCTATCAACCATAAACTCCTTTATCAGGAAACAGTAACATAAAGAACATGAAAAAATAATTACATTCATTAGCTTACTGTGTGCTTACATTCGTGTGAAATAAGACAAGATTCGTGTGCAATAAGACAAGATTACTTGATTTTAGTAAGTGAACTCCTCAGTCAAGTCTTCAGGGATATAATTAGAGCTACCCTGACACTCTGCAAATGGGTTGCCAATGTCTTCACTATCTCCTTGTGCCTTGCCTTGGGCACCTGTTGAGGATGACTTAGTCACCAGTGACCTAGTGAACCCGTGGAGGGTGTATACACTGTCCACCAACCCTCTGTGCTGAGGTGCTCCCTGTTAAGGAGGAACTGGGGTGGTCTGCCAGATAAAACTATCACTTTTGTCAATGTGCTTTTACATATTTTGTCTTATTACATTTTCCAGTTTTTACCAGTGGGAAAACACAGGACATAACTTTGTCTTTGAGAGCATTCTTTCAACAAGTTGAAAGAGACAGTTATTGAAATCATGAAGAACATGAACTCTGAGTTAATGCCCAACTCTTCCTCTGATTTTGCTTTGCAAACTTGGGCAAGTTGTTTAATTTGATGAGTTTCAATCTCTTCTTCAAAATGTGACTAATAATGGCCTCTTTTGTAAAGAGAAACTCTGAAGATTGAACAAGATAGTCACATAAAGCATTTAGCCTTATTCCTAGTATATAGTCAGTGCTTTAGTAATGATTGACATTATTATTGTGTAAACAGTATATAGCATCACATTCCCACTGTTTACGTCTATTATACAGGTCAATTTCAGGAACCCACTGGAATCCGAACCACTCTACAAACTGGGGAGGAGATGGGAACTCTTAATCTAGATGCTGTCTGCACTTGATCCCTTAAGTCCACACTAGATGTGCAATAATCCATTTCAGGTCAAGGGCAATTATAAGAGAAGAAACAAAAAACATCATGAATGCTGCACCATGTCTCAGGCATGATGGTTTAACCTTATAATACGTGTGTCTATTTTAAGAGATAGATATGATAATTTCTATTATATATGAAGAAACCAAGAATAAGGGAAGTAGCTTTGCCAGAATTACTCATGTAGTATGTGACAAAGTCGGTGTGTGAACCAAGTCAATCTGTCTCTAAGGCCCAGGTTTTGCCTAAACCATGCTGCCTTTTCTGCTATAATTCAGTCTGACTTGATTTCAACCCCTTCTGGTTCAAGTGAAAGTATCTTCACCCTTATTTTTCCCCATTAAAGTTTTTCCATATTTCATATGTATCATGAATAGCAATTTAAAACTGAACTCCTTGAAGAAAGACAAAGTTTAAATTGCCCTTGGTATCACTAACTTGAGACCTGGAGACTTAGTTTTCTCCTGAAGATCTAGTATTTTAGCCATTATTTGTTAACTTAAATTATGGTCCTAAGTAAATGAGAAGGCTTAAAAGATGTGCTTTGAGTCAATATGTGATGGAAGGAGATTTACTCATGCTTTGCTTTTCCATCTTAATTTCTATGGTCTTGGGAAACTGTGCTGGAAGGTGAAGGATCATTCCTCTAGAGCATTTTACTAACATCTTAATTCAGCTATGTTTACTCATCCTCCAAAGGATATGTAGAGCTCATTGTTGTAGGCTTCAAAATGAGTCATTGCATAGGCTCTAGGTAGTGCTTATGGTCAAACTCTCAAATATTTGGTGAAAATGGCCTTATCCCATTTTCTGAAGGATCTTTAGTTGTTCATTAGGCATTTAACTGCCAGAGAGATTTTTGGAATTCAATTTTATGACTCTGTCTTTGAAGTCTGTTACCCCAAGATATATCAATGTTCATCAACCTCCATGAATTTTCTTGAAGTAATTGTTCTATAGCTTGCCCTGCTAAGTAATTCATAGAGAGTATCTTAGAGGTTCAAAATGAAAGTAATAAATGTGGGATATTTCCACTCATGGAAAATAAGTCATATTTGTGAGATGTCTGTTTCTAAAGACACAATTCAAATGCAAGATAAGCCATTTATAATTTAAAAATTCTAGGGCAAGAGATATGCACTCCTGTTAACCGTACTTCAGAACTGCTCACATACATTCTGTAAATACTACATCCTTAATTTTGCAGCCTCTTCCATGGAAGTATTTTCATGGAAGCCATACACTTGCAATGCACATGGGGTCAGCTTCTAGCTGACCTCAGGTATGCTCCCTCCTTCCTCAAGACAGAACCCAGCAATTAATTGATTTCTCCTAGACAGATGTACTACATCCAGACACAAATGAAAGGGCTTTAGTACAAAATCACATGGATTATGACATGTGAATCGCATGGAATATGACAGTGGCTTGATGGCTTGAACTGAAAGGCAGGTATCTGATCTTTCTATTCCTTCACCTTTTTCATCACAGAATCTTCTGTTGCCCACATTTTTTCTTGAGAAATCTCTATCTTACCTTTCAATAAAAATTACCTAAACCATGGTCTAAAAATACATTATAAAAAGAGAAAGGACAATAAATGAATCAATTAATTATTTTTACATAAGTAAAATCATTTTCCTCTTCTTTTTTATGGGTCATGGATGAAGGGGTCACCCACCATTTCTCTGAGAATTATTCAACTCACATACATCGTCCTTAAAAATGAAATCATTTAAACAATTTATGATGCCTATAAGAAAGTTCCAAATATACTGTTACCTATAAAAACAGTCTGACAATATCTCCTCCCTCAAGTTGCAAGGCAATGACAATTCCTCAACACAGATAAGCCTTGCAATCTCAAATACAGAATCTACTATCTGTACTTAGAAGTGCTAAACCTCCATATTTGTCTGAAAAGATGGCCAAGGAAGGATATTTATAATTCAGCAACGGTCTTATAATTCTCTATGCAATCCAGCCTCTAATTCCACAGAACAGAGTTTCATGCCTAAAACCATTCAATGTCTCTAAAACTCTACAATTCATGTTTTTTCTACCTATGATTTAATAACCTTCCTGCTTAAAAAAAAAAAAAATGTCTTCCTAATGCATTGGATCACTGTGCATGGAAACACCATGTCTGTCAATCTGGATAACTCTCCCGTGAATTGTTCCTCCCTCAAATACTGCATTTTGGTAAGTTAGAGGTTTATTCCGACTCCATCTGCATGTTAATTGCTCATCTGTAATGCTGTTCAGTACAGAGTACATGCCCAGATATAAACCATGTAAAATCAGATGATGTCATGTATTTAACAATATTATATATAGATATGTCCGTGTATAGAGCTGGATCCAGCTATATATTCACCATGGGAAAGGGCTAGTAGGTTGATGATTGATGCCTAGGGATGCAGACTCAATTTGAGAAGCAGATGTAAGCACCATAGTAAATATAACAGGAGAAGAATTTTTTTGGCAAGGGTAATAAAAGCAATCAATAATCCTTACACTATGTAAATACCCTTATATTCCCCGGCACAGCAGTGTGTACTTGAATTATCACCCAAAGCTCGAAGCTCACAGAGTTTCATATAAACACTTGGCAGCCTGAACACACAGATCTCGAAACATGAGCATCATGGCCCCTGGGGACACTGAGGGACGTTGTGCACACAGGCACGACGCGACGGCCAAGGAACTAGACCCGCACTCACTCACACAGGTATCCCCTTCCTGGGGCCGCCCAGCTGCAGCGGCACCTCTAGGGGAGTCACCCGGGCTGACAGGTATTTACAGGCACACTGCAGGGATCCCCTATGAAATCTTGGGGAAGGAGGACGGTCGGGCATTTGGGGACAGAAGCCAGCCTGGCACGGTCTTGGTCTCCACGCCGCCAACACCGCCCAGGACCGAATTTGCTCCCGAACCCTCCCGGAGCTGCCATCTGCATTACGCCAAGGCGCTGGGCCAACTCACCTCGACGAAATAAAAGCAGGGCAGGAGGGTGACGCTGTCCTTGATCACTTTGCCCTTTGGCCTCTCCTTCGCAGACATCCCTGCCGTCTGCCCGGGTCTGCGCGCTCCCCCAGGCGAAGTGTCCACGGCGCGGCCGAGGCGAGCTGCCTGCTCCAGCCGCAAGCGCCGGGCGCCGCTGATGTCACATTCCCCGCGGGCACCGCTGGAGCCAGCGCGCTGCATGCAGCGCCCCCGCCTTCTCCCCTCCCTCTTTGCTGCAACCCAGCGACTCCCACAGCCCGCGGGTCCCCTTCCTCCCCTACTCTGGTTCCCGCTGCCTGTTTTGCTGGCGAAGACGTCCAGCTCCCTCCTCCAAGCTGTTGCTGCAATGGCTTCCCCTGGTTGCCACCCTCCCCCAGCCCTCTACCGCCCATGCGAAGCTCCGGGGCTGTCGGAGGAGCTTGACGTCAAGAATCGCAAAAGAGGGACGCACCCCTGGTTTTTGCAGTAGCGAAGCTGAGCGGCAAAGGCAACTACTCCTCCCGAGAATGCTCCGGAGTCACTCCGGGAACTCTAACTTCAGGACTGCTGGAGATCAGAAGCCGAGCTGCAGCGTGCTGCCCTAGAGCGGGGAAAGCAACCTCTCCTCGCACGACAGGAAAACTTGGATCCCATCTTAAAAAGTAGGCCATGGCAGGAACCCACTAGAGCCGGTGGCTGCCCGGCCCGGACAGCCCTTCCCTAGGGCTCTAACCCCGCGGAAGCGCCCAAGGTAAAGACCGTCGGCTCTCTGGGGCTGGTGAGCGTTCCCTGCATCCCGACAGGCAGACGTGTCCACGCGCAGGTAGTGGGCATCTTCCCCGAGCCCAAAGGTCGGGGAGTGTTCCAATCTCCACCCGCACCACCCCCCACGTCGGTAAGACAGTCATAACCGAAAGGAAGTGTGTCTTCAGCCATTAAACTTCTAAAACTCCTTCACCTGTTGGCACTGGACGTGGCTGCTCTCAACTTTGTAATTGCTCCGGCAACCAGGCGTTATCAAGTGATAACAGAGGAGACAAACTCCGAGCAAGCTTGAAACACTGTATTATATGAATAAAGATAACCCACTTCCAAGATCACACGCCCCCAGCCATTTCCAATAGCTCTGAAGTCTCCACTCCAAGCATGTGGTCCCCGTTCCGCAACTTACTTTCCCCCTTGGTTCCACCCCGGCCACTCTAGCATGACCTTGGCAGCCAGGGAACGTCCAATCCCCTATCTTACCCATGACCCTGACTGCCGCTCCTGCCCTCGCTGTCCTCTGCTAGGTTGGGTTCCAGAGGCCAACAGTCTAACCGCTTCTTTCCCCCTACCAATTCACTCACTGGGTAAAACCCTGTCCCATTTAAAACAAATTGTTTGCTCTTAGCAGAACAATTGAAAGTGGCTGGAGAAAATCACACAGCCAGATGAACTGGCCTTACGTTATACTCCTGCCCACAAATCGCAGTATGTTCCCTAATCCCAGTATTTTCCCATAGTCTGGCCACTTTTCCGTTCATGCTTACTCACCTCTCAAATGTCCTTATTCTCAGAGAATGATTTCAACTCTTATTTCACTCAGAATATAGAAATAATCAGGAGAGCACCACGTCACCTTCCAAAGCTGACTACTTGCCCCGCCCCCTAAGACTCCTCCATCTCTTGCTTGAGCTGGAATAATAGCCTCCTACTTCTACCAGCTTTTGCCCTTGCCAAACCATTTCCCACACAAAAGTCATTCAATTCAGCTGGAATGACTTTTTGAAAAGTGAATCCAGTTGTGTCATTCCCCTGCCCATACTTTCCAAGAGCTTTCCACTATATTCAGCAGAAAATCCAAACTTCTCATCTCTTCTTTGAAATCCAAATTTATGGCTCTGCCTGGTCCTTGGGCCTCATTCCTATCACTTTGGGCTTCAATGGTCTGGCACTTCGGCATCGCTTTTCACTGTGTCAAGAACTTAACCCATGTTGTTCCTTTGTCTAAGAACTCTGTCCCGCCAACATTGCATGGCTTACCCCATAACTTAATTCACATGTCTGCTGAAATTTTAATTCCCAAGAAAGTTGTCTTTGACATACCAAGTAACATTTATAATCTCAGGCCTCCATTACTCTTTATTCTTCTATGCTATTTTATTTTTCCTCATAGAACACATCACTATTTGATAGTTTATTAAGTATTAGTTTGTGACTTTTTTCATTGCTTTCCTTACCCACTATAACATAAACCCCATAAGATCAAACACCTTTTCATGATTCACCTTTTTAGTAACTGAAAGTGTGCTTGGGAAAGAATAAATTGAAGAAATAAATGGATCCATTAAATTAAATGATGCATCTATAACCATATAGCATAGTTACTTCCACATAGTATATGTTCAGTAATTATTAGTAGACTATTGCACTACTAATCAGTAACTATACTTCTCGTTACAACCAAAGTTACTTTGAGTGTGTGGTTGAAGCAGAATGGTCTTCTTTCTTCAACCTTCTTGGTACCTCAATGGAATTTATAATTTTTGGTAGAAGTAAAAAATAAGTAAGAACATTTGAAACTTATGTTGGAATTTCTCATCCAGGAAGCTCAGAGTTTCTAAATAGGAAGATGTGAAATATAAAACTAAAATTGTATGCCCTAATTTCAATAGCAAAAAACTGTAAGTATACTATAAAATATCAGTGATGCAGGCTAACTGCACTTTAACAATCTGAGAAATTGTTGAAACATCAGAAAGACACTCTCTTCAGTGGCTTTGCCCAGGTTGACCTATCCATATTGTCAGGGACCAGGAAATGCTTCAGAATTCAAAGTCAATTCCTATTGGAATTCGTTTATTTCTTCTTAGTTTAGATTCTCCTTCTTTCCCTTATATTTCTTTTTTTTATTTTTTTTATAATTTTATCGAATCATAATTTTGTACATTGGTGCAATCATAGGGCACAATGTGCTTCACATACAATCAGAAATATTTTGATCATACTGTTACAGATAGCCTTCATGGCATTTTCTTGATCACTATATAAAGACATTGATACTCTACCTT
>CAUYON010144847.1:0-22441 GCA_963573935.1 Arctocebus calabarensis
GTGGCGGGCGCCTGTAGTCCCAGCTACTTGGGAGGCAGAGGCAAGAGACTCGCTTGAGCCCAGGAATTGGAGGTTGCTGTGAGCTGTGATGCCACAGCACTCTATCCAGGGTGACAGCTTGAGGCTCTGTCTCAAAAAAAATAAATAAATAAATAAACAAAATAAAGTGGAGTCCTTTTATTGAAGAGCTGTCCAGAAAATACCTCTGTGTTCCAACATGGAGTTCCTGAGAGCAACCCTAAGTGCTTAAGGGGTCGGATTTTAGGGCTTGGTCTGCATCCTGGTTGGCACGCAGGCCACCCAGGTATACCTGGGTAGGTTAGCAAGCATTGTACAGAAGCAGAATTTTGCATTTAGTCATACATCTTTGTTTCAGTACTTTCCTACCTGGTATTTCTTAAAGGTCAGTCTGAGGACATTTGGTTCCTCCCAGTCCATTTCTCAGGGAGTGAGTCAAGCAAGAAGTCCTTTTCCATCTATCTTGGGAGTGAACTAGACTTACTCCATTTTGTTGAGGGCTTGCAGCCCAGAAATTTGCCAGGAGATAACTGGTATTTTTCCACTTTAGTCTGGGCCTAATAGAGTTTGCTTTTTTGCTTCATGCACCCTTGTATTTAGCAGGTTGAAACTTATGCCAAAAATTATTTTCAGCATCTCATTGGGACAAACAGTTCTAGACCCTCATGATGAGCGCTGCTTGGAAATGTTGGCATCCTACAAAGTTGCTTTTCCCAGGTTTCTCTTGCCCCTCTGAACTCATGCAATGTCTGGTCCTGAGTTGCTGCCAACATCCCAACACATCCCCAGTAACATCCCTGGGAATTTCTTCCTCTAACTTGACCTTAAGCCATCTCATCTTGGGATACCACATATTGTCTCTTTATTTGCATAAAGAATTCCAGGAAAGCAAAAGCCTAGAATGCAATTACCTAGTTGATGAAACTATATAGAGAAGATAATTGCAAAGAAAAAGAACTTTAATATTTCACTATTATTCTCTAACCAATAACATAGTTTCACCAATCATGTATTTATTAAATGTCTGTATCTTGACAGAATCTGCCCTGATTCGTATAATAATTTTGAGAGTCATTAATCATGGTCTTTTCCTTTGTGTATTATATCCCCTAAAGTAGTGGCTCTCAACCTGTGGGTCTCGACCCACAAGAACTGTATTAAAGGGCTGCAGCATTAGGAAGGATTGAGAACCACTGCCCTAAAGGAAAGAAAACTCTTTAGTCAAATAATCCAATAACTTAATGTGGAAAGAAGTCCTACTGTAAATAAAAGGGTTTGCTACAATTATATTCATTCACCTTACACATAAAAAATTGTCCATCAGGGGATAGGGACATTTCCCCAGGAAATTCTGATTTGGGAAAGAAAAGCAGAACAGGCTCAGCTCCTGTTGCTCAAGTGGCTAAGGCGCCAGTCACATACACCTGAGCTGGCAGGTTAGAATCCAGCCTGGGCCCACCAAACAACAATGACGGCTGCAACCAAAAAATGGTTGGGCATTGTGGTAGGCACCTGTGGTCCCAGCTACTTGGGAGGCAGAGCCAGGAGACTTGCTTGAGCCCAGGAGTTGGAGGTTGCTGTGAGCTGTGATGCCACGACATTCTACCCAGGGTGACAGCTTGAGGCTCTGTCTCAAAAACAAAAAGAAAAGAAAAAGAAAAGAAAAGCAGAACAAGAGGAAGTGAATGAATCTGCGTTGTGCAGTAGAAGGGAAGTTGGGTATGGTGTTTGTCTTTGCTGAACTCTGAACTAGTAAACTTTTCTTTCCACAGTGGATATGATCTAGGATGTGGACACAGCCATCTCATCATTTCTGATGACCTGAGTAGTATCCATCAAGGACTTTCCAAGCAGAATAGGGAGGAAAATGGGGAGAGATTCAACTATACCTTGTGTGTCCTGAGTCCCCTGGGTTCACTTTCAGCCAGCATTACTGGAAGGTGAATGTGGGCACAAGCAATGAATGGGATGTGGGTATCTGCAAAGAATTGGCTAATCAGCAAGAGGAGATCCTGCCGTCTTCAGACCTTGCTTTCTGGACTGTGGGTCTGAGAAATGGACAATTCTTCTCTGCTAGCACCATGCCCTTGACTGCTCTCTTGGTCAATTACATCACATGAGGATTTTCCTGGATATGGACGTAGGCACCATCTCCTTTTGCAATGTGAGTGATAGATCTCATACCTTTATGTTCAGTAACATTTCTGCTGCAGAGTTTCTGCACCCAATTTTTGCCCCTGAAAATGTAATAAATGAGGATCAAGGTTACCTGAGTTTCCTATGATGGATCCAGGCATTGTCCATCATCCAATTTATCCTGGTCAAGAATAAACCTTTGACTATAAACAAAAGCATTTAGAGAAAATAACTGTGTGCTCACTGTTGGGAGAATAGGGACTGAAGACCCCCCCTTCTTGGCAAAGGAAGGCACCCCCAGAAAAAGTGGAAAACTAAAAAGTAAGCTGAGTGAGTCAGAACAAAGAAAAGTCAGCTAATTTACATTTAAGCCAGCCATTGCTAGCAAGCTTCTTGCCTTTTCTGAAATTCTAGCCTGTTGCGGATACACCTTACAAACACCTTGCTGGGTCTGTGAGTACTCTGAGGAGAGTAATAGCCCTAGAGGAGATTATGGCAAGTCCTAGAAAAGATTCATCTTCTAGGGCATTTCCTGCCCATTAAATAGGCAAAGCAGATACCTATTGTGGAGATTTGCATTTGCCAGGGGCAGAGACTAAGGGAGTAGTTTGAGCTCTGAGATATGGGCAGAAGAGTTTATATCCCTTATCACAGAGGAAAATCCTCTGTGGTGGTGAGGGAGGAAAATGCCTCCTTCCCACTGATCACTGAGGAGATTAACTCCAGTGGCGTTTTACTCCACAGAGAACTAGAAAAACTCAACACCTCCCTAGAAATCTGTGTGTGACCTCAAGTAGGAGGCTCTCCCAACACAAGACTCAGATTTCAGATTTCTGAAAGCCACCCTTAAGATTTATAATAATAGGAGCTGATATGATATGATCAGTCTGAGAAACTGCTGACATCTTTGTTCCCTCCCTCATCTTACCCTCTGGGCAAATAGACTTCCATAAAATCAGAGTGTAGCAAACACTCTCCAGAATCCCACGACACTCCTAACTTTATATTTCTTCAGTCGATCTCTGCCAGTTTCCACAGGTCTCAGTGGACGCTGCTCTTGGGACAGGACCCTGACACAACCATAGTTAAAAACTTTTTCTGCTTGGGAGAGACAAAAGTCTCATGTTCTCATGTGAAAGCTAAAAAACATGATCCCATTCTGTAGTGAACAAAATGATGGTTACCAGTGGCTGGAAAAAGTGGTGGGGAGTGAGAGATTAACAGGGGGTGGTTAATGGGTACAAAACTAGAGTTAGACAGGAGTAAGATTCAGTGTTCCATAGACAATTGGTTAACAACAATTTGTTCTATGTTGCAACATATCTAGAAGAATAAATCTAGAATGTTCCCAACACAAAGAAAGGATAAATGTTTGAGGTGATGGAATATCCCAATTATTTGATTTGATCATCATACGTTGTATGCTTATATTAAAATATCACTAGGATTGCAAACTAATACAGCCTTTTTAGAAAGAAGTAAGGAGAATCCTCAAATAACTCAAATTAGACCTTTCATTTGATCCCATTACTAAGCATCTACTCAGAAGAAAAAAATCGTTTTATCATAAGGACATTTGCACTAGACTGTTTATTTATAATTTACATTTGATAAGATGTGGAAACAACTTAAATGCACATCAACCCAGGAATGTATTAACAAACCGTGGTACATGTATGGCATGGAATACTATTCAGCCATAAAAAGAGGGAGACCTTATATCTTTTTTATTCACCTGTAGGAAGCTGAAACACATTCTTCTTAGTAAAGTATCATTTTTCCAAGAATGGAAAAGCAAGTATCCATGGTACTCAATACTAATGAAGCCAGTAGATGAACTAATACATGCCACACAAGAGAAAAACTCAATTCGAGTTTGGAGGAGAGAGAACTAGGGAGGGGGAGAGGAGATGAGGGAGGGGGAGGGGTGTGCTCCCACTTAATGGGCACAATGTAAAGGTATATGGCACACCTCCTGGGGGCGGGACACAACTAGAAGAGGGGCTCTACCTAACAATTGCAAACATTGTAAAGAACTTTTTTGTTTGGTATACATATGATACAAAGATACTGCAAAAAATACATATAGCATTTCATGAGCACTAATGAGGAGGAAATTACTTTTTTTCTTTGTTTGAAACAGAGTCTTTCTCTGTCGCCCTGAGTAGAGTGCAGTGGCATCATAGCTCACAGCAACCTCATACTCCTGGGCTCAAGTGATCCTCTTGCTTCAACCTACGAAGTAGCTGGGACTACAGGCACCTGCCACCAGACCTGGCTAGTTTTTGGTTTTTGTAGAGACGAGGTCTCCCTATGTTGCCCATGCTGTTCTCGAACTCTGGCTTCAAGCTGTCTTCCCACCTTGGCCCTGGGACTACAGTTAGGGGTCAAGGCGCCCAGCCCTAATTTCTTTAAATAAGGACACCAGCAGATTGGATCCGGACCCACCCCAGCCGCCTCATTTTAATCTACTCTGAAAAAGCCCCTTCCAAATAGAGTCACAGTCTGAGGTGCTGGGCCCAGGACTTAGAATCTGGGGAGCACACCGTTCAGCCGAGATTCACACCTGCACACTCAGAGCAGGCACCAGCCCAGGCGCCGTCCCGGGGAGGGGAGCGGGGTGAGCAAGAGCTAAGCAGCGAGGAGTGCCAGGGAAAGACCGGGTTCATGTAAGAGAGGCGCTGCGAGGTGCGAGGGCTTCAGACAGAGGCAGCGAGTGTCCGAGACGCTGGAACCCTCTCTGCACCTCCCGCGCGTGCCGCCGGGAGGCCACCAGCGCGGAGGAGAGGGGCCCGGCGAGGTCCCTGGTGCCCCCTACTGGGCGCACATACAGCACTGAGCCGGGAGTCACCCAGGCCCTGCAGTCCCATGGGGCTCCGAGCCGCCAGCGGGTGGGTGTGTAGTGCAAGTTCCTGAAAAGCGAAGCTAGAAATCTCCTTTTCACCAGCCGCATCTCCAGCTCTCCGCCGCGGCGAGCGGTATCCCTCCTATGCCGCACACAGTACTTCCAGCGCCTCAAAAGGTACCACCTGGTGTCCCTCCATGAATTCTCTGCAAAAAAGGAGGATCCCCGAATACCTCGCCTGACCCCCAGGACACACGCACACACGTCCTTCGACACAAGGGCTCGGAGACGTCCCATCAACCACAGTCCAGGCTCAGCCCAGGACTCTCCCGGCTGTAGCCCCAGGAACGCCAAAGCCGGGCAGAAACGCAGACATACAAGACACGCACCTGCAGCTGGGCTAGCCCAGAGCCGCCCGCCAGCTTCTGAGGCAAAACAGTTTCATTGAAATAACAGAGAAAAGATGGCCTGGACAGAGAAATCTGATGCGCTCATTCACTGTACCTCGAATTACAAGCCAAATAGGGCTTTGAGAGCACTATTTTGAGGGTCTAATAGGGAGACGCTGTCATTCGCGT
The DNA here is from genome assembly GCA_963573935.1 of Arctocebus calabarensis. Classification (NCBI taxonomy): domain Eukaryota; kingdom Metazoa; phylum Chordata; class Mammalia; order Primates; family Lorisidae; genus Arctocebus; species Arctocebus calabarensis. The sequence continues at coordinate 5,578 of CAUYON010144847.1, forward strand.
CAGCACCTACTGAGAACTGCTGCACCCAGAACACTCCAGAAAACGAGAGAAGACACGAAGCTCCGGGCCAAATAATGTGTTTCTTAGACACTAACAAAGGAAAAAAAAAAAAAAAAACCAGGAAAAAATTACACTATTTCTAGCCTCCTTTTCATGTGGATGTTACTCTTCTAGGTAATTTTCGTATTTTCTTATACTTTTCCACAAACAGGGAAAGAAATAAAGTCCCTGACTTTAAATCACTCTAAGAGATATGAAATAATGAGATAGTGAATGGCTGCTGAGACATGCCTGCAAGGAGGCTGTCGCTGTGCTCAGGCTCTCCCTGTCAGGGGGGCCCGCTCCACACCAAGGACTGAGCAGGACGGCACCTGTTCCCCCAGGAAACATTACATCCCCCTGTAGCACCCCACATTCCCAAGACATCACCTCACCCTAGCATATCCAGCTTGAGTGGAGACATGAACCGACTGAGTTCCTTCAATCTTGTGCCCACCATTTCTGCTCCCCTCAATCCTCCACTAACCCCCAGACACGAGATTCTAGTCTGCATGAGGGAGTGGGAGCAAGAGAGTACCCCCTAGTGGGGACAGGTCAGAACCCACTTCAGTGCATTAACAGAACCATAACCCCATGTCACCCCATGACACTTTTGCATTATGACCTATCTGGGAACCCAGGGCTGTCTCCAAAGTTCAGGGGCCACACACTCTCCCATCTGCAATCTCCAAAGATGACACAGGTCTGCCCTGTTCACCATGGATTGAGACATACAAAGATGATCCAGGTTAGCCCCCTCTTGGGGATGTTGCTGGAAGCCCCAGCTGGCATAGGGGATCCCCTTAATCCCCCATTGTCGCAAGTGCCCCAGCAATGTGGTTGGGCTGTCCCCTCACCCTGAGTCTTCCCCAGGAAAAAAAGGCAAGAATGAAGCCTGGCCACCTGGCTCCCAGAGCCACCTTGTTCCCAGGGCCCTGAGCCCAGCCCATTGGAGTTACCAAAAAAACAAACCAAGCAATCGGGCCCCAAGCCCAAGGTCTAAAGGAAGGAGACAGAAAGTGGAGGAAGGCCATCCTGTCTACTGCAGGTGTGGATGAGCCCGAGGCCCCTGGGCTGCCCACTCCACAGACACCTGGGGGCAGCGGCTGCATCCCCTCATAGGCTAATGTTAATAATAGCTTGGCACAGGGAAGCAGCAACAGTTAGCCACAGAGGTGCGCTCAGCTCAGCCAGCAGAGGCTGACTCAATTTCCAGGGAGCACTGGGTAGACTGCAGAGGCACAGGCAAGGGTACTGCAGACACGTGTGCTGCTGCTCCAAGCCCCTCCTACCCTCCTGGTAGCCATCCACCCACCCACCTACCCCATGCCCTGGGGAGTTGGGATGTCACACCTCTGAGAGAGGCACTGGCTCCCAGCTGTCCAAGAGGGAAACAAGGATTCAAGCCCTGGGTCCTAGGACGAAGGGAATGCTGAGGGACATGTTGAGTTGTGTGTGGAGTCTGGGGCAGCACACCCTTGAGAATTGCCATTTATTCCCGAAGTTGCCAAAATCATCATCAAAGATTCACTGAGGGGTGCATGGGGGAGGGGGAGGTTCAAACACTGATAAGGAGTCAGGAGTTTAAAGAGAGGGAGAATGGGGGGGCCCCAGTCATTCCTCTCCCTCCTAATGCCGTGGGAACAGGGTCCTCCAGCCAGCGCCCTTCCCCACCCCATGTCCAGCTTTTCTTTGGGCAAGAGGGGTGGGGATGTGGGGGAGGGTGTAGTGTGAGTGGGCAGTGGGAGGGGACTGGGCGGGCCCGTGTCACATGCACTCACAGCACTGACCTGAGGGAACAGAAGGGGGCAGTGGGCCGGGCCGTGCAGGGCCCCTCCCACCCTGGATTATAGGAGGAAGGGGTTTGTACTGGGGGCCGAGGGGCCTGGGGGCAGCACTGGGGTCAGGCCAGGGCCCCCGCCAAGAGGAGAGATGTAGGGGGGCGCCCCAGGGCCTGGGGGTGCAGGACTAAGACGGAGCTGGTTCAGGGTGAGCGTCGCAGGGGGGGCAGGCTGGAAGGGGTTGGTGACAGAGGGGCCAGTGGCTGGGGCTCCTGTAGGGAGAGAAAAGAGAGACACACAGACTGTCAGTAAGCTATGTTTAGCCAGAACGTGCAGCAGGTGGGGAGAGGTAAGATGGGCAGGAGGACCCAGGAGCCAGCCATGGGGCCACACTCACCACTTGGAAGGAAGGGATTGGAGGCCTTGGCTCCTGGCGGAGTAGGGCCCGGCCGGCTCACCAGCGAGTCCAGGTCCACAAGAGCTGCATTGGGCCCCAGGAATGACTCCGGCGTCTTCCGGGTAGGAGGCGTGGGGGTGGGGGTGGCTGCAGGTGGAGGGCTCCCCACAGCCTCAGCCAGAGATTCCCCAACCCCACTCATATCAAATGCCCCAGGGCTGCGGGTGGGTACCTCTCCTGCCAGCAGCTCCAGCTCCCCTAGAAGGAGCAGGAGAGGGGCTCAGAGGGGTCGCCTGGTGGAGGTTCCAATGGGCAGCAGTATAGACCCAGGGGTCCTCACAGAGGGCCTGGTGCTAGAGGCCTCAAGGAGGAGAGACTAGGGCACAGAGGGGGCAGCACCTGCCCAAGCCCAGAAGCACTGAGTGTTGGAGCCCAGATCCGAAAATAGGTGTATGACTCTGGTGAAGACATGCAGAAGGAATGATGACACCAGGCACAGTGCTTGACTCCAGGTCTCTGACCCAGAGGGGAGGCAGGGCGGGACTATACACTGGGCACTTCCAGCCTCAAAGGGGCTGCACTGCAGAAGCTCAGTAACTACACAGCCCCAAAGAAGAACCAGATGGAGAGACAATGGTTAAATGACAACTGTTGGCTTGATGTCTTTTTTTTTTTAATTCTATCTAATGTTAGGAAAAAAATGCACAAACTTGTATGGAGGGGGAAAGACCTAAAATGAAAACTGCAGACTGGACAGTTAATCTAAAATGACCCAATGTCGGTGGCACCTGTAGCTCAGTGGGTAGGACACTGGCCACATACACTGAGGTTGGTAGGTTCAAAACCAACCCGGGCAAGCTAAAACAACAATGGCAACTGCAACAACAACAGAAAAATAGCCCAGTGTTGTGGTGGGCACCTGTAGTCTCAGCTACTTGGAAGGCTGAGGCAAGAGAATCACTTAAGCTTAAGAGTTTGAGGATGCTGCGAGCAGTGATGTCACTCTACCGGGGGCAACAAAGTGAGACTCTGTCTCAAAAAAAAAAAAAAAACAATAAAATGACCCCAGTGTGAGAGGATGAAGTGTTGGGTCACCACCATCCTCCTTACTCCCCAGCCCCTGCCAAATAAATATTTCTGCACCACAATTTGTACTTAAATAGAAGTTCCCTTAATTAAAAAAAAAAAAAAAAAAAAAAAACAAATAACAAAATGATCAAAGTTGACCTCATACCCACCACGTGAGGGCGAACAGATACCAGCCACACCCCACAGCACCTACATGGTCTTCTGAGACCTGGCACACTGTTACGTCAGGTGGCGGGCACTGGCCTGCACCAATAACAGACCCTGGCTCAAGGGACACAAGGGTTCAGGGAGGAAGTGACCTGAGGGCATGAGTCAAGGCCACTTTGCAAATCCCAGTTACCACATGGCAGTCACCACATAGCGGGCTCTACAGGATAGAGATTGTCCTTGTTCTGGACTTTTCTCCAAGTCTGAAATTACTCCAAAGACACATTTCTTTTAAAGACAGGTGAGTGGGTCTTGCTCGCTCTGCCCTACTGCACCCGCACCCTGAGTGCCACCGGCCCAGCTCACCTGTGCTGCTCCCAGAGGTCGGCAGTGCTGTGCGGAGTCGGTCAAAGTCAGAGAACTCATCAGGCTCTGTGTCAAAGCACCCAACTGCTGCAGGGGGGCAAGGCTATCTGCTTAGTACCTGCCCAGGGCCTTACCTCTGCCCCCACTTCCAGTTTTCCAGCTCCCTCCTACCAGGCCCCAGGAGACCAACTATCCACATTCACTCTCTCACAAGGGGCTTTATCCACCCCACCCTAGGTCTCAAACCTCCCTCATACCTGTGGTGCCATTAGTGCTGGGCTTGGCAGGTGACCCCCCCCAGGGGTCCGAGAAAGCTGGTGCTGGTGCCCAAGGATCAGATGCTGGGGGTCTGCTAACAGGGGCCCCACCTGGGTGAGGAAAAATTTATGATACCTGAGTTATGACCTTGACTGCCAAGGCAGTTCATGGCCTGTCACCACTGAATCTAGGGCTAATCACACAAAAGCTACCCCATGCCTACCCCTTCTCAGCCAGCCTCCTCAGCATGCCTGCATCCCAGTTACGTGTGTCCTGTCACAGGCTTGGTCCCTGTGCTCCTACCAGGTGGAGGAGTCTTGCCACTGCCTCCCCTCAACCGGTTCACATGCCCAGAGCCTCTCCCCCGCCCCCCACACCCAGCTCCCTGTTATCCCACCAGCCATCCCTGCTCCGCTAGGCACCTAGACTCTTTCTGCCTGCTCTGTCCCTCCCCCTCCCACTGCCCACAATCCCAGGCCTCCTCTGGGCCCCTCAGCTCTTCCTTGGGTACCCCCCTCACAGCGCCCAGGGTGCCCCCCATGCCTGGCACCACTTAGCTATGTATGGCCCTGCCCAAAGGCATGGCCAAGTGGAGGCCAGCTCTAAGCAGGTGGTGGCACTCACCATCAGAGCTTCCCCATGGGTCAGGTGTGGGCCCCTCTCCAGCTGCAGGGGCAGGGGTCCCACCCCAAGGGTCAACCGAAGGCCCTGAGGGAGCAGCAGGCCTCCAAGGGTCCCCGGAAGCTGGTGTGGGACCTGGAGCACCCCAGGGATCAGCAGCTGGAGGGACAGGGGGACCGCCCCAGGGGTCCGAGGTGGGGGCAGCCGAGGGGATGGCAGCAGCCATGGGTGCTGGGCCTCCCCAGGGGTCAGAGGCCGGTGGAGGAGTTGGAGCCGTGAAGACATCAGCAAGATCCATGAGGGATGACTACAAGGCAGGAAGACAAGCAGCATGAGGCGGTGGCAGGACAGCCAAGGCTGGGCTGAGCTGAGCTGAGCTGACCTGGGGCAGGTGGAGGGCAGGAACCACCCAGGAGGAGAGGTGCAAGGGAGGCAGAGCCATCACAGACACCCATGTGCTCTCCCCTTCCACCAGGCCCCCAGGTTGACCTGTCCACCAAGCTTCCCTGCCACAGCACAGGTCACCACTCTGCACAGCATAAGGCGGCCCTTCAAACCCACCTGCCCACAGTCCTTTCTGCAGCCCTGAGGACTGAGGCAAGGCCCATCCCTGGACCCACACAACCTCTCCCTGCCTTCCCCCAAAATGGCCCATAAGGCCCTCCCTAAGCACACCTCTCCAGTGATCCCCACGCTGGCCAACAGCATCAACACCTTGCATTCTGGAGGTGGAGGTGCCCCCCACATACCCAATTAGCACCCCTGAGGCAAAGGGCCCCAGGGGGAAAAAGAGCCAGGTTGTGCCTCCAGCACCCATTATCCATCCTCCCCACATGTTCTCAGGGCAGGCTTGGGCAGGCTCAGGCAGGGCGGGAGTGAAGGAGAGATGGGAGTCTGGTGCCCCAACTTCCTACAGTAGGGAATCCTCACTGGGGCCCACTCAGAGCTATGTCCTGAATGGACTTTTCTGTCCACCAAGAAAGCCCCGCTATGCCCTACCACCCGCAGCACAGGAAATCTGCTGCCCCTCCCATGGGGCAGCAGGCTGCATCCCACTCCACAAATCTGGGCTGCCTCAGGACTTGCTCAGACCAGTAGCACACAGCACCCACAAGCCCACCCAGTGAGCTCACCCTCTGGGCCAGAGGGAGCAACAGCAGCCACCATGCCGTGAAGACACTCAGGACAGACTAGTGACCAGTGAGAGGCCATGAGAGGAAGTTGAAGGACAAGCCAAGCAGGAGTGACCTCAGCCCTGTCATGTGGAGAACAACTACCACCCAGCCAAGCCCTGTCCACAGAGCCATGAAAAGCAAGAAAACATCATGTGGAAGCAGCAAGGTCTGGGAAAGTCTGCTGCTCAGCCACTGGGCACAAATACACCAGGAAAACACTATCCCTCTCCAAGGTCAAGTGGCAGGGAAGGGACCATAATTTTCCTGCTCACAGATCAGCCCCAGTGCCTAGCACATGGCCAGCACTCCGGAGTGCCTAAGAAGGTGGGGCAGGTAGGGGAAACCTACTGCTCCTCCCAAGGGATGGCAGGTTGCTGTCAGACTGCTGCCAGCTGCCTTTCAGCTATAATGGCCAGTGGTGGCAGCACCTGGCATAGTGGGACCACTGCAGTTCCCAGACCTGGCTCCCCATGTCTACAGAAGAGACTCTCACCCCCCAAGGCTGGAAGCAGCTGTAGACAGGCCCAATGGGTTGTGGGCCCCAGGCCCCAGAGGGGACATGGGGGGCTTCAAGGCCCTATTTTTCTATCTCTGCTTGCTAGGGACCTGCCAGTGGGAAGAAAAGTTCATGGAAGCCAAAAAGCACAGAGTCTGCCCACACATACCTCCTCCTTGCCCCCAGTCTCCCTCTTGCTCTCTTCAATGGCCATTTGCAGCCTCAGGTCATCCCCACGACGGATCCGCTCTTCCTGTTGGGGGCACGGGGCAGAAAGAAGAAGGGTCAGAACACAAGCAGATAGCAGAGGCTGACACTCCCAACCTGGAAGGCCCCCAACAACCCCCTCCCACCCTGACAAAGGTGACTTAAAAATTAAAATGGGATGCGACAATGCATGGAATGGGATGGGACACCTGGGTCAAAGGCAGGTAGGACACAGGGAGGAGTGTGGCCTGGGGGATGAGAGGGGGTATCACACAAAGGGACAGTAGGCTGGCCCAGCTGACGTGGTGACAACCCTGGCCCAGGTAAGCAGGGAGGCCCCTGTTTCACCGCAAGCACTTTAGGCTGTTTGACCTGAGGTCCTTTGGCAGAAGACCCAGAGATCTGGACACATGAGCCTGTGGGCTGGGCAGAGCTTCCGGATGGGGCAACGGGGCTGGTCTAAGGGGAGCCCTGGGCAGGGGCATGACGCTGCTCTGACCTTATCGTGCTCCTCTCGGCTCAAACTAAGGGCCAGCTGGAGCTGGACGTCGTCCTCGGGGCCGCAGGATGGGGGCTGGGGGAGAGAGAGCGTGAGGGAGGCAGGGGGAGCCAGAGGCAGAGCCACAGAGAGACCAAGAGAGAGTGCAGTACAGGGAAAGCCAGGGTTAGGCAGGGCCAAAGAAACCCTGAGGGATAGGCATAGAGGAGCACGCAGAGGGGCTGGAGATGAGGATCCAGTCAAAGAGCCCATGGGGTGCAAGAGGAGAGGTGGGATGTGGCATGGAGATGGGATGGCAGAACAGTGAGCCCTAGCACCACATCAGTACCTGGTCAGCCTCCTCCTTGCTCATGGCCAAAGCCAGCTGGAGCTGTAGCTCCTCCTCACCACTGCTCTGAGGCCACGCCTGCTCTGCCTCAGGTGGGGGCCCGGAGCCCACAGCTGCTGATGAGGCTGAGAGGGGAAAAACCAGGTGAGACCAGACCGTGGGTGGACAAGGGCTTCCATTTCCAAGCCCCCTTCCCACCCCCCTAACCTTGGAAGGACAAGACTGCAGATGAGGCAGAGATCAGAGACTAGGTCCCCAGGAGAGCAGGGTATATGGTGCAGGGCAAGGACAGCGTATGTCCAGGCTGTGGGATCCGAGGCCCAGCCAGGGCAGAGGGGCAGGCTGACAAGAAGCCCTTCGTTCAAGAGCAAGAGTGGGATAAGGCTGGAATGGCATGTGGCAGTGAAGCTGGCCCCATCAGGAGAAAGCCAGGACCTCTGCACAGCCAGCAGCTCCTCAAAGGCTTCTCCTGGCCTCTATCCAAGTCCTCTTTGCTTAACTCTTCAAGGCCTGGGGTCTCTGCCCCTCGACAGTGCAGAGGACTGAGCCACCAGGACCCAAAGCAGGCCAGCACCTCCTGCCCTGCCCTACCCACCAGGGGGGGACCTTCAGCAGGGACACTTCCCATGTGTATTCTGAGCCCCTGCACCCACCAGTCCCATTGGTGCAGGCTGCTCACTGAGAAGGCCCCAGCTTCTCCTTGGCTGCAGCAGAGGCAGCTGTCCCCTGGCCCCACCTGCACTTGGCCTAGGCAGCTCTGGGCTGGACCCAGCAAGGTGTCCTAAGCATGGGCCTGGCTGGGGGCACAGATTGGGACCAGGGTACCCAGAGTGATGGACAGAGACAACAGATAGATGAGATCACAGACAAGGCTAACCCAGTGGGAGGACAATATCCCTGCTCTCCTAAGCCCTCAGGACTCCTAGGTGGGTGCTGGGAGCCTCTGCAGCCCTGAGCCACTTGGGCCTCACTAAGACTGAAGGCCCCATCTTATACTTGATGGGTAAGGAAGGCACCATACAAGCAACACTCCAGGCTTCCCATCACCAGAGCACCCCACCTTAGCACAGCTCCCCACAGGACTGCCAGCTCTCCCCCATGTCAGGGCCCCACACTTTAAATGCCCAGCCTCCTCTCCCAGCCTCAGCCCTGCAAGAAGCTCACTCTGGGATAGGAGCCAGAGAGCTATGGCAAAGCCACACAAGAACTAAAAAGCTTTACATTTTTTAATGGTTGGGGGTAAAGTGAATAAACTTGTCCGGATGCATGAACCTTACTCAAAATTCAAACTTCAGCGTCCATGAGAAGAGTCTAGGGGCAGAATAGTCCCTACTCGCAAGTGGATGGAGCAGCCACAAGAGCCAAGCATAGTCCAACCCTCTGCTCTAAATGCTGAAAACTCCCTCCTTGGTCCCCTAACCCTGCTTGCCCATCCAGCCACCTCGAGGCAATGGCCTGCGTCCTGCCCCCGCCATCCTGGTCTCCAGCCCTAGCCTCCTCCCCACCTGGCCCCCCCCCTGCACTTTATACTCCCTAAGTGCTGCCTTATAGACACACAGGTCATAGCACTTGCCAGGTCCTCCTGTCTCTGAATGGGTACTGAACAACACCAAACTCGACTCTTCCAAACAGAAGACCTCATCTCCCCTGCCAGACTCCTGGGGGTCATGGACTCCCTCCTGCCCATCTTCCCTGGCAGGTCCAGAATAACACACCACCCTCCCCATCCTGACCACCTCCTGCTCACCAGGGCACCCCACCCACTGCCCAGATGAAGCTGAAGTCTGGACATTCTCCCCCTTCTCCCTCCTAGTCTCCATGACTTTGAGTCCCTGGCCAGCTGAGAGGGCATTTCCCAAAACACTCCAGGGCCCACATCTCTATCCATAAGACTGGAAACACTTTCTGAGACGGACCTTGGCCTGCAATCTACTCTGCTTTTCTATTTACTCTATTCTACTGTTTGTAATTCTGGTCACCACCCACCAAACGAAGTCTACCACCTATGAACATTTTAAAGGTCCATTCCAAGTGCAATGGTGTCCACCTATAATCCCAGCACTCTGCGTGGCTGAGGAATTCAAGTTTAAAGTGAACTAAGATCATACCTCTGCACTCCAGCCTAGATGAGACCCTCTGTCTAATAAAAATGAAAAAATAAATGTCCTTCAAGCAAGCCCAAAGGCCTCTGGTGGCCTGCAGGCTCTGGTGCCTGGCACCACCTCCCCAGCCATCTCAGTGTGGACAGGGCAGCCCCCAAAGATGCCAACCTGTAGCCTCTCAGGAGGTCCGCCTGCTGCACTGACTCTCAGAGAGGCCCACATCCCCTGTCTGGCAGCTCCCCATGGGCTCTGAGGAGGTACTCAGCTAATCCTGTGGGTGAGCAGATGAAATTTCCCAATTCTAGGGCCCTGAGGTGTGAGGCAGGAGACAGGAAAAGGGCATGGTGAGCCCAGGGTCTAGGTAAAGAGAGGGAGGAGAGAAGAAGGGAGACACAGGGCTTAGCAGCTGGGATGGGGTGCCTTGGCAGGATAGCACCAGACTCTAGGCCCTTGGCCGTCTCACCCGTGGCCGTCTGTGCCAGTTTCTCCTTGGTCTTGAGCGCATGCGCCCGCTCCTCCCGCAGCCGGTCCTCATCTCGGAGCAAAGCCACCAGCTGCTTGGCCTTCTCACGCACATTCACGCCCTGGTCCTTGCCATCCCGGTCCACATACTGGAAGTCTTTTAGCGTCTGCACAGCATACATGTTTTCTTTACACTGCTGCGACACACGCTCTGAGCCAGTCTTGATGAGGTACTCCATGAGCGTCATGGCCTGCAGGCAGGAGACAGGGATGAACCCGTCACCACCAAAGCACCATGAAAACAACTAAAGACCACATCGCGATGGAGGCCCTGGGGCAGCCATTGGGATTCAAGTCCCACAACACACACGTCGTCACAGGTAGGCATACATCTGCCCATGCAGCGGCACAGCCCAAGGCCATGAGAAGGACCAACCACAGAAGCCCCGTGCCAGTGGAAGTAAAAGGCACAAAGGCCACACACAGAGTATGACTCCACTGATGAGACATGCCAGACAGGCCAATCTGCACAGAGAGCCAGTAGTGGGCCACCAGGGGCTGGGGGCAGGCAGGAGCTGTGGAAGGACACTTAGTGTAGGGGTTTCTTTTTGTTAAGATGAAAAAGTTCTGCAATTAAGGTGGGGGTGGTGGCTCAGCACCTGTAGCATAGTGATCACAGTGCCAATCACATACACCAAGGCTGGCGGGTTCAAACCTGGCCAGGCCAGCTAAACAACAATGGCAATTGCAACAAAAAAAAAAATAGCCAGGCATTGTGGCAGGCGCGTCAATGGCAGTAGTCCCAGCTACTTGGTAGGCTGAGGCAAGAGAATTACTTAAGCCCAAGAGAAGAGGTGGTGGCCACACAAGACTATGAACATACCAAATGCCACTGAACCTTCCACTGTAAAAGGTGAGCTAGAGCACAGCCATAATTAAACAAAGGAAGTGGCAGCTGCCATTGGATGGGTGTCACTGCAGAACCCACTCTACTTCTTTCTTTCCTTTTTTTTTTTTAAATAATTTTATTAAATCATAATTGTGTACATGGGTGCTTTCTTTCCTTTTTTAAGAGACAGGGTCTCTAGCCAGGTGTCGTGTGGCAGGTGCCTATAGTCCCAGATACTTGGGAGGCTGAGGCAAGAGAATCACTTAAGCCAGTGGTTCTCAACCTTCCTAATGCCACAGCCCTTTAACACAGTTCCTGTGGGTCACAGGTTGAGAACTGCTGACTTAAGCCCAAGAGTCTGAGGTTGCTGTGAGCTATGACGCCACAGCACTCTACTGAGAGCGACACAATGAAACTCTGTCTCAAAAAAAAAAAAAAAAAAAAAGGAGGCTTGGCACCCAAGGCTCAAGCGGCTAAGGCACCAGCCACATACACCTGAGCTGGTGGGTTCGAATCCGGCCCAAGCCCACCAAACAACAATGCCAGCTGTAACCAAAAAATAGCTGGGCGTTGTGGTGGGCACATGTAGTCCCAGCTACTTGGGAAGCAAAGGCAGGAGAATCACTTGAGCCCAGGAGTTGGACATTGCTATGAACTATAATGCCATGGTACTCTACCCAGGGTGACAGCTTGAGGCTCTGTCTCAAAAAAAAAAGAGAGACAAGGTCTCACTCTGTCACCCAGGCTAGAGTGCAGTGGCATTACCACAGCTCACTGCAGCCTTGAACTCTGGGCTCAGGGAATTTTCCCACCTCAGCCTCCCAAAGGGCCAAAACTACAGGTGTGACCACTGAACCTGGCCTATTTCTTTAAGAAGAAACTCTAAAGTAACAGGCACAAAACAAAACAACCACCTGTTAAATCACACTGAAGAGTACACTGAAGGGTAACTTAGAAGGCTTTCGTATTGCTCTGTAAGTCTGAAATGAGCCATCCCTTTCGAAGATAAAAACTCACAGCCTTGCAGATAACCAAGAGGAGCTTATCACCTTTCATACAAGGGACCTTTAATACCTTTCATAGGCCCAAGGGACACACAAGATACCAGAACACTAGGAATAAGAAGGGTGCAGGCAACATTTTTCAACCTGCATCCTTTGGTATCTGAACATGAGATCAAACTGAAATGAAATGAGGGATAAAACATATCCCCAAATAAGATCTCTGTGCCTCCCCCAAGCCTTGGCTGAAGCCTTCCTCTGATGAGCAAGGCCAGGGGTCACAGCCTTTTAAAGGCTCTGCTGAAGCATCTCACGCCATCCTCAGAAAAAAAAAACACCTTAGACAATACAGGTGACTGCAGGGGTTCCATGAACCTCCACCCACACAGGACTCTCAGGTCTACAGCAGAGAAGAAAAAAGAGAGAATGAGTCAGCTACTGTAGCTAAGTTCTGTCTAAACCAGCAGTTCTCAACCGTGGGTTGCAGCATTAGGACGGTTGAGAACCAAGACTCTAAACCAATAAGAAATCTGCGAAGAAAAATGCCAGGGCCACTCATTATTGCGAAGGCTGTTTGAAGGCATATTACAGTATTTACATCTTTAACTGTCCCTCGAGGTGTTTATACACAACAGAGAAAGGAAAGAAGGTAAGTTCCCTATGCTATCACATCGACTCCAAGAGGCAGTCCTGGGTCCAGAACCTGGAGCCCTTGTGTTTTGGAATTAGAATTTTCCCAAGTTCAGACCAGTGAGATGAGGCATAAATCACACACATGTTAAGAGAACACTCCAGCACAGAATTACAGCCAACAGAGCAACAGACCCCATGTAAATGACAGTGCGTCAGGCTTTGCAGCAAATGGATTACAAACAACTTTCGTTTTCAGAGTTCTTTGGACTTGTGGAATTACAATTGAAAAGATTATGAACCAGAAAATACTGCAATTGCCCACAGCAACGTGCATGTATGAACTGCGGTAAATTCACAGTAGGACCACATACACACACAGAGAGCAAAAAAAAAATACAGCAGCGACTGTAGTGCACAGCAACACAGGTCAACCTCCCAGGCACAACTGCGAGCAAAGAAAGCAAGGCACAAAAGACCATACACAAGCTTCCGCAAATATACAGTTCAAGAACTGCCTCAGCAAACTCAAGTGAGACAGGTGCCTATGGGGAGGGGTTTTGTGAGGGAGCCTCCTGCAGAGCTGAACACACCCTCAATTTCCCTCTGGGCCAGGGCTACACAGGTGTACACATACCTCAAACTTAACTGGGTTATACACTAATGATCTGCTTAGATGCTACTCCTCACAGGAAAATTTACAACATATTTTAAAAGTAGGCAACTGACCAGGCACGGTGGCTCAAACCTGTAATCCTAGCACTCTGGGAGGCCAAGGCCAGTGGATTGCCTGAGCTCACAGGTTTGATACCAGCCTGAGCAAGAGCAAGACCCCATCTCTATAAATAGCTGGGCATTGTGGCAGGCACCTTAGTCCCAGCTACTTGGGAGGTGGAGGCAGGAGACTCGCTTGAGCCCAGGAATTGGAGGTTGCTGTGAGCTGTGATGCCACAGCACTCTATCCAGGGTGACAGCTTGAGGCTCTCTCTCAAAAAATAATAATAATAATAATAAATAAAACATAAAAAATAAAATAAAATAAAAACTTTGTCAAGGATGTTTAAAACAGGTTCAGTGAACTTTTTCTGTAAAGGGCCCAGTATTTCAGGTTTTCAAGTCATACACTCCATCTCAACTACTAGGAAGCCCTGATGAATGACCCTGGCTGTGTTCCAATAAAATTTTATTTATAAAACAGGCAGGATTTGGCCAGTGGACTGCAGTTTGCTGATCCCTGGTTTAAGAGAAAAGACTGAGAGACCCAGCATCTTCAGAGAAGGTGGGCGACAATGCAGGGGTGAGGTAGGCTCTGGGCTCTGCTCCCAGCTTTAGTACATGCTGGGTATGTACTAAAGAAGCCCTAAGCTTTACCTGGCAAAGGGAGCTGAAGGAGGAACAGTACTCCTTTCACTGGAAGATTATGAGAATGTTCACAGGGCCACACCGACAGGCCCTGAACCAACATACCCTCACCCCTAGACTCGAGCTGGAGCCCTGCAGAGAAGACATCCAGAAGCCAGGCCTGCCAAGGGCCAAGCTCAGACTTTCTCCACAGGGGGGACAATAAGATCCACAAAATACAAGCCAGGCAGGGGCTCAGGATAGGAGAGCTGAAGCTCTGGAGAGAGGTCCAGCTTCCCCACAATCTTGAGCAGACAGCCCATCCACCAAAGAGGAAAGATTGTTCCTGCCCACCCCACGACCTGGGGCTGAAATGATGAGACATGGTGGCAAAAGGATGGCAGGAAACAAGAGGACCTGTCCTCCTGCCAAGACAGGTCAGCATATAGGACTCTGGAGGCTGGGGGATGCTGCAGACCCATAGTGGCTCAGGGATGTTGGCCAGGGGGATTCTGTCCTGGTTCCTCAACACTTCTAGGAGAGGACTAAAGCCCATGGGAGGTGGTCAGCCCAAAAAGAAAGGGAGGTACCAGCCAGGCACAGACCCCAGGAAGCACCCTCTACCTCCTGAATATCTGCCCTATGCCTTCCTCAGCTATCCACGGGCAGCCAACAGGCGCACAGTGACACATGCTGACCCCACACAGCCACCTTCAGGACAGAGGCATACTGAGAGTGTATTCCAGCTTCAGCATGAGAAAGCACAGGCTCCAAGTGCAGCAAGGGCCCTATGCCTTCAGCTATATGAGCCAGGGACCCTCCCCAAGCACCCAAAGAAAAGACTGCTGCCCCATAGGCTCTGACTTGGGGAAGGCAGAAAGGGGAGCCACAAAAATCGGGCGAGGGGTGGGGACTGCAGGGACAGAGAGCTGGGCAGTGGCAGCTGGGCAGGGCAGGGCTCGGAAAAGGACTGCAAAGGATCATGGAGGACTTGGGGTGACAAAGATTATGCCTTGACTGTAGTGTCAGTCCTGAGATATGTGCATCTGTCATATCCAGAGAACTGTACCTAAGAAAGGGAGGATTTTACTGTACACACATTTGTATACCTCAGTAAATATACCTATTAGCAGTTCTTAGCAAGAACCAGTGTCTGAGGTATACACACTTTGCATACCTCAGTAAATATACCTCTTAGCAGTTCTTAGCAAGAACTAGGCTGGAAGAGTTGGTTGGAACCTGTGATGAGCATGGCCTACCTCCTCCAGGAAGCTGTCCCAGGGCTGGCAGGGTCCTGTGCTATGTCCCTTCCTCCCTGGCACCCTTCAAGCTATCTACATTTTCCAAACCCCATCCCCACCCACCCAGGAGCTGCTTGAGATCAGGCAGGATCCAATCAGGGCTGAGCCCCAGCACCTTCCAGCAAGGGCCCACTCACAGGGGCCATAGGACAATGTGTGGAATGAACATAGGACAAGTCACCTCACTGTGTGGAGCCCACAGAGGCCTCTGACTGCCCATAGGTTTTTTTTTTGCTACTGAAATATCCAAAAGCCATTCTCATCTTTAGAAAGCAGCCTGAACCCACATGGCACCAGAAGCTCCACCCTGCACCCTCCCACTCCGCAGCAGGCTCCCCTTACTCCCAGACCTTAGCACCTGCCAGCCACACCTGACCAAGGGCCACACTACTGTTCTCTGCCCCCAGTATCACTACCCAGTCACAGGTCAAGGGCCAGGAAGAACACGCCTTCCTTCACATGCCCATCCCCCTCCCCTTCTTTCACAGACTCGCCTGCATCCCTGGCCCTTTCTCCAGTTCTCAGAGAACATCACCTAGTCCTTCACCATAAGTGACCAATTACTGCCTCAACCTATGATTCGACCCAAACCAAGACCCAAATGGGGTATGTCAGGATGGGCTTGAAAATAAGCTGGAAAAAAACAGGTATCGATTCCCTGTTCCAACTCCCTGGCCTCAACTGCCTCACCTCTGAGCAGAGGGAGCCATCCTGCTCATTCTGAGACTTGAGCAGGAGGTATCAAAAATCAGCAAGGATAGGGAGCTAGGCCAGGACAGGCCCCAGTCCATGTCTGCGAGGGTAGGCCCTGTGCAGATGCCACAGAAGCAGCAGAACCCTCTGACTCGCACCAGTCCCTGCCCAGGGTCAGACATCTACCAACACCCAATAACTAGCCTAAGGCCACACCACCAGGACAATGACCCAGTCAACTGGCCCCAGCCCACATCCTTGGCCACTGTGCTGTAACACAAGGCACAGAGTGACCACAGGGGGGATACCAGGCTCCTTGGTCCCAAGAGCAGTGGTCAAACAGAAAATAGGCTTTCTGAGTCTTGCCCAGACGCATCCCTTTCTTTGGCTGTGGCCCAAGATCTGAGCATCTGCTCAGTGGACTAGCACGCACCAGGCCACATCTGTAGAAGTTACATTAGCCACATTTACCAAAATCACATATGCATACACCCCTTTGACCCAGAAATTCCTGTTCAAGAAACTGGCAAACATACAAGGATAGTCCCACCTTTACTTATATGAAAGCACACGCCTTAAAGAAAAAAAAAAAAAATCCATCAACAGGGAACTAGTTAAATAATGATCAATCCATATAGCTGAGCATTCTGAAACTGTAAAAGAAAAATAAATGTGACAGTTTATATCCTAACAGGATGTTCTCTAAGATTGAGTCTCATTTTCCTTTTTGAAATTGGGGTCAAATTTACATACAGTAAAACTCACTCATTTTACCATAAGGTCTGAGTTCGAACAAATGTGGATGGCACATAATTACTGCTGCAGTCGAGATACAAAGCAGTCCCACTGTCCCCAAAATTTCCTGCTGTGGCTCAGCAGGCTAAGGCGCCAGCCACGTACACCTGAGCTGGCGGGTTTGAATCCAGCCCGGGCCCGCCAAACCAACAATGACGGCTGCAACCAAAAAATGGCTGGGCGTTGTGGCGGGCACCTGTGGTCCCAGCTACTTGGGAGGCAGAGGCAAGAGACTCGCTTGAGCCCA
>CAUYON010144848.1:0-17162 GCA_963573935.1 Arctocebus calabarensis
TTGTAATATGTTGAAATTACTGGATACATCTATTCATTATACCAAATATATGTCCCATAATACATCTGCATTTCTGTAAGTGAAATCCAAGTAGCATAAAATAACAAAAACTAAACATACCATGCTCATGGCTGGGAAGAACTTCCCACATTTCTAAGACAGGAGGTCATCTTGCACGTTTAAGCAAGGTACCTAAGTTAGACTCCCCCCACCTTCTGGTGGAGACTGAGAGACAGAGATACTGTCTTCCTTGATAATAACATTTCAGAGAGATGGGTCTCCAGACTTTTGCCAGTGTTTAATAGGATGATTTGTTTGCTATGTTATTTATTTGAAAGATTTCCTTACATATTTTAGTATAATCATTTCTCTAAAGAAGAAATACAAATGACCAACAGATGTGTCAAAAGATTCTCAACATCACTAATTCTCAGGGAAATGCAAATCAAAATCATAATGAGATATCACCTCACACCTGTTTGGATGACTATTTTTTTTTAATGTTAAGTATTGGCAAGGATGAAAGGTACTTGGAAGTCTTGTCTACATTGTTGGTGGGATTGTAAAATGGAACAGCTGCTACAGAAGAAAGTATGAAGTTTCCTCAAAAGAAAAAATAAAATTAGAACTACTATATGAACCAGAAATCCCACTTCTGAGTATTTATCCAAAAGAACTGAAATCAAGATCTTGAAGAGACATTTGCACTGCCATATTCATTACAGCACTTGGCTGTTGCACAGCCATTCACAACAGCTAAGAGGTACAAACAACCTAATTGTTCATCAGTGACTGAAGAGGTAAAGAAAATGTGACATATATGTATACAATGAAATATTGTTTAGCCTTAAAAAGGAAAGAAATCCCACAAGATGCAAAAATACAGATAAAGCTTGTGGACATAAAGCTAAGTGAAATAAGCCAGTCACAGACAGACAAATACTGCTTGATACCACTTATATGAAATGAATGAAATAGTAAAACACTAGAGGCACAGAGTAAGAATGGTGCTTGCCAGAGGAGAAGGGGTGGGCAAGGGAAATGGGGAACTGAAATCAGTGGATATAAAATTTTGTCTATGCAAGAGGATTAAAGTCTGGAGATCTGCTGTGCAATGTGGCATCCATAGTTAACAATAACAAATTATGCACTTAAAATTTGTTAAGAAGGATGACCTCATGTTAAGTGTTTTGACCACAATAAAAAATAGAGAGCGATGCCTTCCAGCTCCTTGAGAAAGATCTGAGATATAAAGGGAGCAGGAGGCTATTTAACCTTAAAAAATATTTATGTGCATTTCAAACACAAAGAACTTATCAAGTGTTCTAAAAAAGTATTCTAAAGGAGGAGGATGAGGGAGGTCCCTCAAGGAAAATTGAGCTTCTTATTTTTAATGTTTGTTTACCCTTGCATGTCTATGTGTAGTAGTCCCCCCAACCAAGGGGAAGACGTCCCAAGACCCCAAGTGTATGCTTCATAACTGCAGATAGTGATGACCCCAACTCCTCTCACTGCTGTCAGTCAGAACACACTTCTGGTCATGTCTTCCACCCACAAATTTAATGCCTTTTCCATCTTAGCTAACCACTTGTCACACATTATGGCCACAAATTTGGCAGTTTGAGGTGTGACAACAAAACTTAGGTGAATTTCTTCTTCCTTCCTCAGGGCGTGGGGTTTCTGGAGGATGAGAATGAGTTGGTATCCAAAGCACTTTCTGACTTTCTTTTTTTTTTTTTTTTTTTTTTTGAGACAGAGCCTCAAGCTGTCACCCTGGATAGAGTGCTCATAGCTCACAGCAACCTCCAATTCCTGGGCTCAAGCGAGTCTCCTGCCTCTGCCTCCCAAGTAGCTGGGACTACAGGTGCCCGCCACAACAGCTGGCCATTTTTTGGTTGCAGCCGTCATTGTTGTTCAGCGGGCCTGGGCTGGATTCGAACCTGCCAGCTCAGGTGTATGTGGCTGGCACCTTAGCCCGTTGAGCCATAGGCGCCGAGCCCAAAGGGCTTTCTAAGGGTGCAGTCACAAAGTGGTGTCACAGATCTTTGTCTGCAATCAGAAGAAAGGAAAAAATGATGGTTGTGAATATGGCTATATTGGTTATCTGGAGAAAAAGTCAAAGAAATTTCTTCCTATTGGGTTCTCTCTTTTTCTTGTGGAAATCATCACTAAAAAGTATGAGGCAGGGTCAAAAGTAAAGATCTAAGAATCCCATGATGGGGAGAGGACAAGAAAAACATTTAAATTCATTGAAACATGTACTGAAGATGCAAAATAACAATAGGCTCGGGTCAAGGTGCAAAACATACATTGGTAGTGGTTTGGTGATACTCTCCAGCATGCTCAGCAATTCATGCAAAAGAATATAAAAGAATAAAAATCAAAATATAGATATATACTATTATAAATGTAAAAGAATATCCCTTTAAATATAAAAGTATACTTTTATAGGTATTGAAGAATAAGAGATGAACTCTTCCAGGAATCTCAGCTCATGATGCAAAGAGCAGAAACCTGAAGTCACATGGCTCTTTGCTGCTGCTACCACTGCTGCTAATAACTTTAAATATTGTGTGTAGCAGTAAGAAGCATGTCCACAGGTAGAGTACATAATTTCCTACCAACCTCAGAATCCAAAGTTGTTTGAAAAGCTCATGGTGTGTTTCTTTTTGGTCCCCACTGCAGGCTGTCTTTGCATACTCAGCCAGCAGCAGCTTGATGGAGCAGCCTACTTCCCATCGCTTCTTGCAGAAAGTTGAACTAGCCTCAGCATTCAGGCCTTGCTCCTTGGCCCTCCAAACTGCTGAATTCAGAAGGAGAAAGGCAGCATGACACATGGGAAAGAAAACCAACCAGAGCGAGAGGCTTGGAACTCATATCCTGAAGCTGTCAGAAGCTGCATGTGTGGAGAAAGGCATCAGGCACATCACTCATGTCTCTATATTATGTCTTTTCTCTACTATGTGGGTATTAGAGTATGTGAAATGGATAGTAGTAAACAGAACAAAGACTTAATTTTCTCCCAACCTTTAACATTGCTGAGAGAGGAATTTAAGACTGATCAAGTTCAGGGAACAAGGTTGCCACTGAAATGCTCTCAAAGGGCACAAGCTAAGAGAGGAAGGAGACATCTCACCTCTTGTCTCTAAAACTATGATGTGA
This sequence comes from Arctocebus calabarensis, assembly GCA_963573935.1. Taxonomy (NCBI): domain Eukaryota; kingdom Metazoa; phylum Chordata; class Mammalia; order Primates; family Lorisidae; genus Arctocebus; species Arctocebus calabarensis. The sequence continues at coordinate 3,163 of CAUYON010144848.1, forward strand.
CCCTCAGCAGGATTCCCTCTAAAACTCTCTTCATCCTTATGTGTTCCTAATTAAATTCCAGAAAATCATCCACAAAACCAGAGTCCTCATTTTCTTCCTGAGGCTTCATTTGAGATCTGTTGGGAGCCCTTAAATTCAACTTCTCTTTCAACCCAAAATTTTATACTCCATAGGAAAAGAGATGAGTGTGATTCAGGGCCACTCCTCTTGGTCATTGCCAAAAAAAAAAAATATATTTCTGCTGGCAGAAAACAATACAAATAAAAATATATTTTTTAATTGTGTTATGTTTTGAAAGGTATTAATAATTATTTACACCAATGGTAGTTTGCTTTGGAGGGAAAATGTTTTGTTAGCAAGCAGGGGTTTGTTGTGCCTAAGTTGCGGGGTCTCCCCTATAAACCACCCATTGACCAAGTCTGATGCAAAAGCAAGAGGTAGTTTTATTAGCTAGCTAGGCTTCCTGCCCCTGACACAGCAGGAGGGCAGAGAAGCCTCGCCTGCAGAGGGGAGAGCAGTTTTAAGGGTACAGAAAGGAACAAAGGGAGAGGGTGTTGGGTGAACTGCTGGGGAGAGCTGACAGGGACGTAAGGGACTGGTCAATGTCTGTTCTGGGTTAATTGACCTGGGGAAATATTTACTACCAGGATGGGCGAGCTTAGGCACCTGTTATCGCTTGGGGCAGACATACTGGAGTCAGGGGTGGGGGAGGAAGCAGGTTGCCTGTCACCTTTGGTATGTGACTGCAAATTGACCCTTTTGGTATGTAGCCATAAATTAGCCTTTGATGTGCAGCTGCAAATTGAAGGCTGTGGGACAAGGTAGAATTAGTGAAAGGCTATGGAACAGAATGAGTTAATTTTCACAAAATGGAGTCAGCTTGGTTCTTTCAGGTTCAGCACATACAGTGGTCTACCAGGTAGTGTGTGGGTTCAGAGAATTTTGGACCCATCCTTCCCCTGGAAAATATTAGTAGAACATGAGAGGTAAGAGACAGATTTCCAGAAATGTATTACTCTGTTGTCTAAAAATTATAAGATAGCAAGGACCAGAAAATTATAGAATTTAAGGGGAATCATAACCAAAGTGTTAAGGAAAAAAAATTATACTAGACATGATGAACAGATAGAAGTTGATTTTATTTTGATACTCTTATTGCCAGCATCAATCTCAAGAAACAAAGAAAGATCTTACAATAAATTTTATGAAAAATAGACGTTTTAAGGGAGGCCAAGGGCTGGTTTGGTCAAGATGAAGGGAACTTTAAGGCTGTCTCAATGACAAGAGAAAATGGGAGGATCTGAGATTATTTCATCTAACAAGCCTATGAGAGAGAAAATAGGCAAGAGCTGTGCAGTGATGCACTCTCCACATCTGGCTTCACAAGAAACCATTTCTAAATAGAGGAATAGATAACTGGAAGGCATCTGGGGAGTGCGTCCCTGTGGAGGTAGGGATCTCATTCTGGAGGCAGAGTATGGACAAGATGACTGAAAACTCAGCACTTGTCCCCAAGGCTACATCAAAAACAGGAACAAGTGGTTAAAAAGAAGGAAAAAGAAATTTATTACTCTGCTGGCAAAGGAGGGAAAATGGCAGACTATTGATCTCAAAATAACAAATTTCCTGATCACAAGCAGAAACACAGAGCTTCTAAAAGTGAGGGCCTATTGTCATTCAACTACAGTTAATGATTCTAATCATCCCATCTCTGCTGAAGACAAAGCCCTTTCCTCCACCCACAGGAGAGGCCCCCAGGCCTGTGCCAGCCTGGCTCGCATCTCCACGGTTCAGCTGAGCCATTTTCTGTAGCACAAAGAACAAAAGACATTTCCCTGTCCCTCCTGACCACAAGTCTCAGTTTCCAAATTGAGTGGGAGAAGTTTTAAAGCAACAAAATATTTGTGCAATTTTTTCAGACATTCCCCCTGTTACAGCTTCCTCAGTCTGCAGTCTCTCAGGTCTCACATTCCCTTAGGAGTGACTGATGGTCCTGCAGGCAACACCAGGGAGGGAGAGAAATAGTGCATTCTGCCCCCCTGCCACCCTACCCTCCAGCAGGCAGATTCTAAAGAACTAAGATGTGAGTCAGACTCTTTCATAGAAGCTTCTATTGTTAACCTGAAGAACAAAGGCTCCCCTGCTCCTCTGTTGCCTAGCTCTCTCCAAGATCTGCCTGGGTTGCACCTTCTCTTTCCCTGGACTACCAAGGAGAACCAGACTCCTCCGACAGCCTCCTCAACTGCAAACTGTCCCCAAGTTGAGGAGGGAATGTCAGAGCCACAAAGGAATCTATTGGTCATGACAGGACAACTAATTGTTTCCAGCTTCATCTGCAATTCCCTTCTATCTCAGATGTGTGAGATAGGTGCTGGTGGGTGGCAGAGCTGCTGCACTGTTTTGGAAAATGGATTAGATGCTTGAGAATTCAGCAGCTGCACCAGTGGAGTGCCGCACTGTGGCCTCACTAACGCTCTGGGTTGTGAGCTTATTTGCAAAGCAGTAAACCAAGGATATAAATCGATTCGCTACACTCCTGTAAGGTTAGTGAAATGGGATAATATTTCCAAGCCCAGCAGGAAAATCGAGGCTGGGAAATGTTACCAGATAAAGAGGGTCTGGCCACCTGTCACTGTCAGCCTATATGCGACAGGTATAGGTCCACCAAACTTTGTCAGAAGGCCAGGATTCTAGAGAACAGTGAGAGTAGCCTAAGACTATTCCATCCTTCCATTTCCAAAATTACAGTTTTGTACATGAAAGTTCAAAGTAAAAACCATGTTAACTCTTATTTTAAACAACAATAATCTACATAACCCATGACCCAAAACAACATTCCAATTCAAAACTTAATCTCCTAAATCAATTGCCCTAAACTACTCAAGATATTACACTTTGAGGTAAAAGCTGAAGTTACAAAACAGCAGTAATAGGAGACAAGGGATAAGGTCATGTAGGACCTAACCCAACCAGACCAGCTGTGTCACCTCAGCCCTAGCCTAAAGGACTCTATCTTATTCTCATGTGCTTTCAAGATATCACAGCTCAAAAGGACTAGCCTGGTTATCTCATGGTAATGAATAAAAAGGAAGAGAGACATGAAGTGAAGGGGACGAAGATCACAGGCCAGCAGCCAAGGCTAGAACTCAGGTCCTTGAACATGAGCTGCGTCCTATTTCTATTACAGTCATTTTATGTTTTGCCCAAGCTTGCCCCAGTTCCCCACTATCCCCTTTCAGCACAGATTTATCTCTGCCTTTGAGAAAGGATACCTGGAAAAGGTAAGGTCTAAGAGAACAGAGGTCTTCTCAGGGACACCCTAAGGATACCCCTGCAAGATCCTCCCAGTGGTAACTCCACTCTTGGTAATTCATAGAAACTTAATGTTCTGGGATCTGAAAACTAACACTTGCTTCTAGTTCTGTAAAAGCCCATGTTTCTGTGAAAGCCGGAGCCACCTTCTCTGGCTTGATTCAAACTGACCAATGAGAAAGGTACCTGAGGGCTGGAACTTTTTGACTGGGGATAAAAAGGAGAAGACTGAGCCAGTCAGGAAAGGAAATAAAGCCCTTCCTCTTTTAAACACAGTAATTGGGTGTTTCTTCTCTCCATTGGGCCTCATCTTCTTGCAACCCATGACTTCTCCCAGCCACAACAGCTATCCCGTCTAACCTGAGAACTCTCCGTAAGGAAGAGAAACCATCTGGAAGATAAGGCACCCAATGAAAACAGAGTTCATATGTGCTTCCCAAAAAGCAAAGTGACAAGTGTACATGTACAAATCAGAGTTCCTAAGTGAATTCTGAGGAAGGCCAGGGAAAGCCAGGGTGAGCACAGGGAGCTAGTTCAAGGAAAGTAACATAGGTGGAGAAGGCTTTAGTAGATGGCTTTCCTCAACTGCAGAAAAGCCTCTGGAAGCTACTGGGGACCAGTACCCTCTTCCACCCAGTAGTGGGAAGTGGGGAAGTGCTGGAGTGGGGATCAAGGATCAGAGACATTAACCTGGCTTGGACAGAATATGAGCCATTAAATTAAATAAACAGGAGCCCATAGCCTAATGTTATTTCTGTACATTGAATTCCTTCCTACCAATCTGCAACCTAATTTAGGAAGATAGGCATACTTTAGAGATACTGCAGGTCTGGTTCCAGACTACTGCACCAAAGCAAGTATCTCAATAAAGCAAGTCAAGCAAATTTTTGTTTCCCAGGGCATACTGTAGAGGCCAAAGGAAAACTTTCTTTTGCCCTCTGTAAGTTTGTTGAAAAATTCACTGACAAAGGGCAGATTAATCAGAGAAAAGGTATATAAGTTTACTAAGATGACTTGAAAATCATGCCCCTCAGATGGTGGTGTAGGGGTGAGGGGAAACTTGCCCTTTCCCCAGAAAGTTGACTAAAAGAACAAGTTAAGAGTGGATACCCGAGAAGGGTGAGATCTAGGAGAACAGATCTTCTCAAGACCACAAAGATACACCTGCAGGGTCCTCTCCATGGTGACTCAGTTCTTGGGAATTTGTAAACTTAACTTTCTGGAATGTGGAAATTTCTACTTCTGTGAAATCCTGTAATTCTGTGAGAGCTGGAATAGCACCTCTTGCTTGATTCAAACTAGCCAATGAGAAGAGTACCTATGGGTTGGAACTTTTTGACTGTCAATAAAAAGGGAAAGACCAAGTCAGTCAGGGAGCGCAGCCATTTAGAATTCTTCTTTGCTGTAAGCTCCCAGTCAGTGAATAAAGCCCTTTCTCTTATAAACATGGTGTTTGGGTGCTCTTTCTCTACACTGGGCTTCATCTTCCTGCAACAAAGTCAGAACAAAGACCAATCCATAAGAGAATGGATTTACTTCCCATGTACAAGGGAAAAATCACAGAATGAAAACCCTATTTCCTAATGGAGTTATGATATTTTTATACATGCCTTTTAGAGGGGAGGGAAATTGGGGAGTATAGGGCAATAAATGGTTGCTAGGAAGACTTAAAAGTCCAAATTACTCTTTGGAGTCATGGGCTAAACGATGGATTCTGTGTTAACAAGCATAAAAACAACATTCTTTGCCTTGTACATCTCCATCAGAGGTATTGTGTGACCTGGTATATTATCAAAAAGCAGTAATATTTTGAAAGGAAACTTTTGTCTGAGCAGCAGGTCTCAACTGTGAGCTTAAACCATTTAGTAAATCATCCCTCCAGGCTTTGTTGTGCCATGTATACAGCATAAGAAGAGTAATTTCAGCATAATTAGAAAGGGCCCTTGGACTTTAGAATGATGAAAGAGTATTGCCTTGAACTTAAAGTCACCAGCTGTTACCAGATGAAGAGGGTCTGGCCACCTGTCTCTGTCAGCTTATATACAGAGGCAGAGATAGGCAATCTTTATTATCAGAAGGCCAGTGATTCTGGAGAACAGTGAAAGTAGCCTCTCCAACACTTTTCTGGTTTTCCATTTCAAAAACCATAGTTTTATACATAAAAGTTCAAAACAATAATGATATTAACCCATATTTTAAACAACAATAATTGGCATAACCCAAGACCCATAATAAAAAGCAATTGACGGCTCGGTGCCTGTGGCTCAAGAGGTTAAGGCACCAATCACGTACACCTGAGCTGGTGGGTTCAAATCCAGCCCGGGCCTGCCAAACAACAATGATGGCTGCAACCAAAAAATAGCCGGGCATTGTGGCGGGCACCTGTAGTCCCAACTACTTGAGAGGTGGAGACAGGAGACTCACTTGAGCCCAGGAGTTGGAGGTTGCTGTGAGCTGTGATGCCACAACACTCTTTCCAGGGTGACAGATTGAGGCTCTCTCTCCAAAAAAAAAAATTGACATAATCCATGACCCCAAACAACATTTCTAGTTCACAAGTTAATCCCCTAAATCAGTTGCCCTAAACTACTCAAGATATACACTTTCAGGTTAAAACCTAATTTACAAAACAACAAGGATGGAAGACATGAGGTGAAGGTCATGTAGGACCTAAACCAGCCAGACCACCTGTGTCTTCTTGGCCCTAGCAGGACCGACTCCATCTTATTCTTACTACTCTCACAGGTGCATTAGCCCATCACAAAAGAGTCAGCCTGTCGTTTGAAGTTTGAAGTCAGGCATTGACTTCTCCTCTCTAGCTATGAAAATCCTACATGGCATCTTCTTCCAATAGAAGACTGTTTCATCTGCATTAAATCTGTCATTTAGTATAACTACCTTCATCAATTATCTTAGCTGGATAATTTGCTGAAGCTTCATCAGCCCTTGGTACTCCACCTTGTACTTTTATTCCATGGCAATAACTATTTCTTTAAACATTCATAAACCAATCTCTGCTAGCATCAAACTTTCCTTCTGCAGAATTGGAGAGAGTTAGAGCCTTGCTCTGGATTAAACTTGGGCTTAAGGGAATGTTGTGGCTGGTTTTATCTTCAATCCAGACCACTCAGAGTTTCTCCTTATCAATAATAAGGCTATTTCTCTTTCTTATCATTCGTGTGTTTACTGGAGTAGCACTTTTAATTTTCTTCAGGAATGTTTTCTTTGCAGTTACAATTTGGCTAGCTATTTGGCACAAGAGCTCAGCCTTAGACCTATTTTGGCTTTTGACATGCCTTCCTCACTAAGTCCCATCATTTTTAGCTTTTCATTTAGAGAAAGGCACAACTCTTCTTTTTGCTTAAGTATGCAGAGCACGTTGAAGATGAGCACATTGGCCTAATTTCAATATTTTTGTGTCTTGGGGAATAGGAAGGTCCAGGGAGAGGGAAAGAGAGTGAAAGGGAGAAGGGAATAGCCAATCAGAGGAACAGAGAGTGAAAGAGAGAGGGGAATAGCTAATCAGTGGAGCACTCAGAACACACACACACACATGCATTAATTGATTAAATTTACTGTCTTCTGTGGCACTGGTTGTGGTGCCCCTAAACAATTATAATAGTAACATCAAAGATCACTGACCAAAATTCACCATCACACTGTGCTGCTCCAGTTTTATTTTCTCTTTCCATTCATTTTTGCTTTAGATTACCTCTGTGCCTCGGTTGAACTTACTTGCTCAGCCAAGAAATTGAACCAGGTCAACTGGGTTTAGGGAACTGCAACCCCAACAACCTGGGCATCAGTTTGTATTCCTTGACAGTTTTCCATGGTGAACTTTGAATCTCCAGAGAATTTTCTGCCTTTGCTCAGCATAAATCCTGCCACCTATTCTGACAGATGCGCAGCCCCTAGGGCTCCGAACGTATAGACTGACTTCAGAGTCTTAGTAAACCAAATCCTTTTAATGACACAAATCTTCTAGGGGTGAGGAAGACTGACTGATGTCTACCAAGACTGACTGATGTCTAACTCAAAATAACTGTTGTGTGAGTTGCTGATTGATGTGACCATTTCCCCTATGCCTCCTCTTTGCTGGTGTGAAGAATTGGAGTTAGTATGGGGGTGGCTGGGGTGAATACATTTTCCTGGTCCACTTTCCTCAAGCCTGTCTCCATGGGAACAGGTTTCCATAAGAGGTGTGAGGGGAGCCCTGAGGTGAATGGCCGATAACGTCAAGTAATTCCTTTTTTTTTCCTTTCAGACAGAGTCTCACTCTGGTGCCCGGAGTAAAGTGCCATGGCCTCAGAGCTTATAGCAACCTCAACCTCCCAGGCACAAATGATCTTCTTGCCTCAGGTTTTCTTGGGTCTCTTTCTTGCGCAAACTGATCTTGAACTCCTGATCTCAAGCAATCCACCAGCCTCGGCTTCCCAGAATGCTAGGATTACAGGCATGAACATTTTATAACATTTTTCTATCCTAAGAAAGTTTCTTTCTCAGATGCTTACTGCATGATAAGGTCACCATCTCTTAATAAATATGAAGCAACCCTTTCTTTCCACACACATTACTATGATTGTATCTGGTCACCAAAAAAAAATCATCATCTGGAAGCAGATGGTTCCTGAGCATGAAAGAACAGGCAACATGTCTGTGTGTGTTGACATCTTCAGCCACATTACCTTGTGCAGGTATCACACTGAGTTGGACTGCGGGGGGCATGGCCCAGTCCCGCCATGGAGGCCACTCAGTACTGTATGAGCTTTATCAAGTAAATTTTTTCACTTAATCTCAATCAGTCTCCGTTTCCACATTTGTTAAATATGGAGATAATATGAAGGCTGGTTTCCCTTCAGGTTATTGTCGTAAAGATCAAATCAAAGAACCATAGAGTGCTTTGTAAACCATAAATCATATGCGTGTGTGTGTATGTGCACACTGCAACCTATAAAAAGAATTTTATTTCAGAACCTATAAATAGAATTTTATTTCTTTTTTATAGGTTGCAGTTTAAGGCACAGCTACTCTCTTTTCATGTACCCCCAGTCCTCAGAATTTCAGGTTAATGCATTGCTATTTTAAGAAAAAAATACATGATCAGCATTTTTCCCTGTTGCTTCATCAGATGCAGTGACCTTCACAATGGTGCCTTCTGATCTTGGTACACTGGACTAAGTGAAGCTACTGTGGATCTTGTTTCATTTTGGCTCCCACCTGCTGCCCAGCCCTGAACAAGCCTCTCACCATCTCTCACCCTCACTGTTCTCATCCACTTCCAATTCCACCTACAGCAGCCCATATCTTCTATATCTCCCTTTACTGCAATAATTTTTCCATAGAACTTACCCTATTTAACATTGTATATTTACTTATTTAATTTACTTATTGTCTCTTTCTCCTTACAAGCTTCAAAAGGGAATGGTTTTTGTCTTTTGTCTTTTTTTGTTCACATCTATGTGCTCAAAGTCTAGAATAGTGCCTGATGTATGAAGGAGCTCAGGAAACATCCCTACCCAATGTGGCTACTTAGTGTAATGAACACTTTTATTTAAAGGCCGTTGGAGATCAGGAAGCATCATTGGAAGGGGCTTTCCCTCCATCTCCATAAACCAGACTGACCTGGTCAAAAGATCAAAGGGGGCAACTGACTTCCCTTCCTCTCCCTATTATCTCAAATGTATTACAGGAAAGAAGATCAACTAGGCAAGCAGATCTGGCCCACATTAACCTGTACTGAAGGTTCATTTAATTTGAAAAAAAGAGTCATTTATAATTCAATCTTTCTCCTCCATCCACTTGTCCTCCTAGAACCATTTATCAAACAGACTTAACTGTACTCCACACTTCCTTTCCCATCCAAAAAGACAGGTGTAAAAATAACTGAACTTCACTGGGATATTGGCTAATCACTATTGGCTTCTCTCACTATTGGTATTGGTAAATAAACTTTTCTCTTACTAATCTGCCTTAATTGTGAGTTCACCTTGCAGCAAAATTTCAAGGGAAAGAGCACATTTCCCCTCACCTCTTCATGCATGAGTCACTCTATAACTAAATACATAAACGGATGAAGAATAAGGATATCAAAACCAGATGATCTCAAATGTGCCAACTTTAATTGTTTGAATCTTTAATTTGACCCTGAGATATTTCACTCCTTGATTCCATTCTACCTTGTATCACTCTCCCCCAAAAGAATTGTAATAAATACTTCCACCACCCATGAGTTTAACCAAGAATTCTGTGTTAGTGCAAACAGCAGAAATAACTCTCAATTTATTCTCTCTGTTCTGGATGTATCTATCCAATGTATATTAAAAGTACTAGAAGGCAGGTGCTGGAGCCTTCTATTTATCTGTATTCCAAAAGGAAGAAGGTAAGTAATTTGAAAGTAGAGCCTTAGTAGCTACCTAAAGAAGAGTTTGGGGGAAGCTTGAAATTCATTCCCTCTCCCTGAGGATACTAGTGCTAGAAGAGTAAGTCATTCTGCCCAGAAACAAAAGAAACAGGTGAAATAACATTTTTTCTAATTTGTCTGTTGCTAATGTTGCCTTAAAAGTATTTTGGATTGTGCTATGATTTGAGTTTGTTCCCTCTGAGACTCACATTGAAATTTAATTCCCAATATGGTGCTGTTCAAGCTGGGGCTTAGTGGAAAGTGTTTGAGTCATGGGGGCAGATCCCTCATGAATACATTAATGACCAACCTCCTGCAGAAGTGAGTTCCTGCTCTCACAGGGATGCTTCAGTTCCCTAGAGAGGGAGTTGTTAAAAGGGTTCTGGCTTTCTAGGTTTCTCTGCCTTGCTTCCTTTCTCCCCACCGACCTCTTTGCAGCACCTGCCTGCCTACCTGCTTTCTGCCATGAGTGGAAGCAGCAGGAGACTCTCACAAGGTGCAGCTGCCCGTCTCAAACCTTGTAACTGCCAGAATCATGAGATAAGTAAACTCTTTTCTTTAGAAATGATTCAATCTCAGGTATATTAACACAAAACAGACATAGACTGATTTGCTCTACCCAGTGGATGTCAGGATAACTTATCTGAAGAAAATAGACTGAGCAGGAATTAAGTCATTGCTAGACACTGTCTGAGCCACTTTGTTACCTGCAGAGAATGGGAACAGCTGTTCTTCCCCGTCAAAGAATGGGAGGAGAGAAAGAGCTCAGATTTTAGCATAGTCAAGTTAAGACTAGACCCAAGGGGAATTAACTGTCAGTAATAATCATAAAGCAACATGACAGTGATTACTGAGTAAGATGCTAAAAATTTATGCTTTGGAAATCCTTGCAAACAAAAACAAAAATTCTCATCCAAAGAGCTGTGAGCTCAGGAAAAATCTTTAAGAATTCATGGCAATCAAAAAAATAAATGATATTTTAAATGATTAAAGGCTGGGTGTGGTGGCTCATTCCTATAATCCTAGGAATTTATGCTGATGTCAGGAAACTCTGCTACTTCTCAGAGGTACCTCAAAAATATAACTGTGATGTGGGTGAACATTAGGGAAGTTAGGATTATGGATATAGCGTTACATTGATATAATAATGAAATGATTGTATGAGTAGTTTTGTGATCAGGGTCAGGTATGCAGGATAATGGGAGAGGACATGAGTCTCCACAAGGAACACACTCTACTGGGGGCTTAAGGAGACAGCTTGGCACAAACATCAAAGGACTTCAGGAAAAAGGTCTGCAAGGGCCTGGCTAAAGCCAGAAAGGACCCCAGGAAAAAGGTCCATAAAGCCTGGCTGGGGCCTGAAAGGGCTTGGGAAGCCATTTTAGGACAACATGTGCAGCTGACTCATTGAGCAAGAAAAACTAGTTCTTGTGGGTGTGAGATAAGAGTATTCATCCGTTTTCCTCCTGCTCCTGAGATGAGTAGGGTATCAACTAATCTGCCTGCAGGAACACAGAGGATTAACTGGGTGGTTTATAGCTCCAAAGTCCACATTCCCTTTTCTTTTGTTTCATATAATCCTATTAGCAATAAGTATCTTAAGAAGTAAAAATAATAAAATTAGCTAAAAGGTAATCAGGTGAATAATGGAGAATTAGGGCATGAGAAACTGCAAGGATATCATCTGTTATTGTTGCAAACACCCATTGGCTGATCAAGAGAAAATAATAAAAATGGAGTTCATTTGGAGTTTGGGGTCATCACTGTCTCTCACACAAAAGGTGTTGACCCCCTCTATAAATTCTATAAATTCTACTCTATTTCTATTGCCTTTATTTTCCTCATTCCCTCATCACTACTGAGCATTGGGACACTCACGGGTTGTGTGGGGTGTGGCTCCTTACACTGTGATATAGAAATATTGGGTTAATCAGGGAAACAATGATGTGCTAGACATCCTAAGACGCCAGAGTCCAGGTGCATGATGCTCTGTCTCCATGATGCTCAAAGCACAGCCAGCAACATGAATAAAGAGAATGCCTAACTATTCTGTCAGTTTATCAATCTGAATAATGACACTGATGGTATAAAACATAAGGATGCTGCCACCATCAAACAATGGAAGAAGCATCATAATGCCTACACTGAAGTGGAAACTGAACTTTTTCTGAGTTTATATGGCGATGGTCCCCAAAAGATGCAGTATACTCTGAAAATATATTTTTTTAAGTCTACAGGTGCTTGGATTGATTTATTTAATCTTGTATTAATTAAATATCTTTAATTTGTCAATTTGCTACATGTTAGAGAAAGACAAAGATATTTATTGATGAACGCAACAAACTTACATTAAAGCAAGCTACCGAAATGTAATGATGTAAATGCTTAATAAGTGTTTCAGAGCATGGGAGTTAGGAAATAGAAGCCATGCCAGTTTGAAGTAGGTAGGAAATTCTTACCAAAGACTGTAACATTTTGGCTGGATATAGAAGGATAAAAAGGAGTTTGTAAATGAAGCAAATAGACAGATTATATGAATTTTTTGTAGAGGAAATAATATGAGTAAAGCCCAGAGATGTGATTATCTGTAATTTTTAATTATATAAACAGTGAGAAAAGGACAAATTTAACAGGTTTAGGTACATACAACTTCACTTAGACCGGAGAATGATGTCTATATTGCAGTTTGATTAGCAAGACGCCTAACCAACACCTGGGTAAGAGTGTGTAGTTAGCTTTAAGAATTCTGGGGAAGTTCCTGGGACCACTTAAATCTGTTTAGAATTCATCAGAATATTTGATAGTTAAGATGAGCTGAATAGGAAATTTATTCAATTCCAACAATCCATTCAACAAGTATATATTGTGTTTATTCTGCTTTAGGTACAGCCTCAGGTGCTGCGGACGTAGCAGTGAACAAAAATTCAAACCTATATGGAACATTTTTCCTAATAGGAGTAGATTAAAACTCATGCACACAAGTAAATACGCAAGATAAATTTAACATAGAAAAAGCTATAATGTAGGCAGAGCAAAGAGATAAGGGAAGAAATGGGGTTGGCCTCTTAGCCACAGAAATCTCTGCAGAATATGTTCTAGGGTATAAGTGAGGAATGCTCTGAGTGTCCTGTTTTCCATTTGGTGACTGCCATCATTAGTTGCCAGAGGCAAAATATTTTTTCTTATGGTTTGAAGAAGAGAGTGGTGATGAGACTATGAGTTGTACTAGATTGAGGTCTAGGTATCGTGCTAGAAATTCTGGAACTCTCCTACTAATAAGGACATGATGAGAGTAATCTTATTCAAAACATAGGTTGCTCCAGACCTCCATTTGATTCAAAACTTCAGTGAACTCTTGGAGTGCATGTTAGGTAAGAGAAGCTCCTATATCTTCTTTCTCCCTGGAATATTCTTCTTCTCTCCTTTTACCAGATTAATGTTTATTCCTTTTCAATGTAGTCTAGTCTTTGCTATGTTTGGAAAGTTTTTAAATTCCATGATTAAAGTAAAAGCAACTCTTACATGCTATTAAAATACCTTTAATTTTGAGACAAAAACATACAATACATTATGATTGTGATCCCATTTGAGGCAGTGGGATGTTATCATGAAAAATGAAGGGGACCTATTGCTTAAATTCTGAGCAAGAAAAGATCTTGGATACCTGTAGCATGTAGGTTTATTTTTTTCCTAGTAGATGGGCAATTGGCTAAGAAGCAATTGTTGAAAAGATCCCTTTTCAGGAGACACCTGTGCCTTGGTGTCTCCTTCATTTTACACTTAGGACTAAATGTGGAACACCCATTTCCTATGCCTAGGTCAATTTCATGTGAATTTCCTAGGCCTCAATTCCATGAATGGACTGTGTCCATTCATTGATTCAGTCATTCACTTGGCCCAGCGGAAGGAACTGTGTTGGTTCATTGATACATTCATTCACCTTGCCCCCAGCGGAAGGGACTGTGTTCATTGTTTCCTGGCCAAGGAACTCATACACCTATATATACACCGAGACTAAAAGCCTAAAGGGAGAGATGAGGAAAGACCAGAAGAGAAACGGAGAGAGCTTTTCTCTCCCCACTTGAATTCTCTCTCTCTCTAACAGGAGCTTTAGTGTTTTCTGTACTCTTTTCTGTAAATAAATTCTGTCTTACCACTGGAAAAAAAGAAAAAGAAAGAAAATGCCATGAAGGCTATGTTAAACAGTTTGATGAAAACATTTCAGATTGTATATGAAACCAGCACATTGTACCCCTTGATTGCACTAATGTATGCAGCTGTGATTTAA